>MU281335.1:0-146933 GCA_022385595.1 Xylaria palmicola | reverse complement strand
CCTCCCGCCTTTGGGGCCCGGTCCTGGCGGGCCGCCGCCCCCCGGCCCGGATTCGCTGCCCCCCCCGCGCGGCCCGGGGGGCCACCCCCCCCCCCCCCCCCCCCCCCCCCCATCAGCAGGCGACTCTTATGGCGTCCTGATGACAGGCGCGGACTACTTACTATTGAATAAGTACCCATTTGCAGCATGTTGCCTGACCATAGCGTGACGATGGTGCTACGTAGGAGATGGCCTATCCTACCGTCTATCTACTATGGTAGTTATCTCATGTAGAATACTCGTCCAGCCTAATAGCGGCCACGGCAGCATTGAGACGGACTGCCTCGCCTACCTACCGGTACTATGTAGTTATTTGTTACGGATGGATCGGCTAGCTGAGCTTGGCATGGCATTCTCGCATTCGCTCAAAGAGTGCGAGTCTGTTCGGGTCGTCGAGTTCCTCCGCCTCATCTGGTTGTAGTAGTCCATGTAACAGCACGATGGCATCCGTACATATTTATTCGTGCCTACAGCTGATGACAAGATCACGGGAAATTCTCTAACAATCTTGACCAGCAAACACCAGCTCATCTCTGTTGGTCATCTGTAACTGCCTCCAGCTGCGCAGGCCACCGATAGCTGCTAATCAATCGCCTTACACTGTATACTGTCAGCCTATTGCGCCGGGCCTTTCAAGAATTCTCGTCAGTGAAGGGGCCAGGTAGACAACCCCATAGTGGTAGTCCACGCTATCCAGTCTCTTTCGGACGATAGTGGATCATTCGCCACCCCCCGTCACGATGTCACGGTACTTCCCACATCCGGCATACGCAGAGGACCAGCCATGGGCCCGGACGATCCTCACCACACACGTCGAAACCCGGGCCGTCACAACAGGCACCATTATCGGCGCCGGCATCTTCGGGATACGGGAGGCTCTCGCGCGGTTCCGCGCGACCGCTTCGTCAGGCGCAGCGCGTACAGTCTCCCGCCCCCAGCTATATCTGCGGGCCACCGGCCGGGGCACGCTCTGGACGGCGGGCCTCGCCTCCGTCGCCCTCGTGGGCCGGATGTGGGGGCGAGAGGACATCGAGTGGAAGGACCGGTCCTGGCGACTGATGGAGAACGAGGGGCAGCTGGAGACGGACGACTGGACCTACGGGGGCATGATTGCCGGCCTTGCCGCGACGGCGCTCTTCCGGCGCCCTGTTGGCTGGGTTACCGTAGTAGGATCCGTCGGCACCGGCAGTGTTGCCGGCATGCTAGGGTATATGGGTTGGCGGTATGGAATACACGGTGGGAAATACCCAAAGTCAGAAACGTAGTTACGGTCAATTCTTCCGGACCGGTTGCACCGGCACAGCCGCTCGCTCGGATACAAACACCTCTACTGTGTCGGATCATGTAAAAGAAATCTCCCCTTCTATGTATACTACCTAGCCGGCTCTAAATTGCAACAACAACCTCAATATCTAGGCCAGCAATTCTCTGAGTGCGGGCTTCAATCCCATTGTTACGCTATACATCGCTAAAAGAATGTGCCCTAAGCAAGTAGCCTAACTCTTGTGTGCTTAAACCCATACCAGGTCACTGTACTGATTGTAAGCAGCATTGATACAAAAGCAGGAGCTCGTATATATCCTGCTCTATCCATCTAAACCGACAAAGTGTGATGCCAGTTCGCTGTCGAACCTACGTTCCGGGCTTTCTTAGAGCTTCTCTTTCGGAGGAACCAACTCCTCAACTTTGGCAAATTGGTAGTAGTAATCCAGACTCTTCGGGTTGAGCAAAGTACCGCTGGGCTTAATGGTATGACCGGAAACAATCTGCTTCACGGGAAGCTCAACCTTCTTCAGGTTGACTGTGGTCTATAACACACCGACATTAGCACCACCGCGATATCTCCTCAGCGTTAGCTAGCCACGGCACTTACGGGTATCTCGGGTGTCTCGAAGATATACTTGGGGACGTGGCGCTTAGTCATCTCCTTCGTGATCGCCGCCTTGACGTCCCGGACAAGCTGCTGATTGAACTTGTGGCCGGGCCGCATGAGCAGGAACAGTATCACGCTCTCGTCGCTATCCCGGGGTCGCCGCTGGCCAACGCAGATGGAATCAGCGACCTGGTCGGCAAAATTGCGCTCGATGACCGAGTAGATCTCGGCGGACCCGAAGCGCACGCCGCTGGGGTTGAGCACGCCGTCCGCGCGGCCGAGGAACGTGAGGTTGCCCGTGATCGGGTGGAAAACGCAGAAGTCGCCGTGCGCCCAGACGTGGTCGTACCGGGCAAAGTACGCCGAGTGGAGCTTGGTCCCGGGGGCGCCGGCCGGTGCCTTGTCGCCCCAGAGGAACACCGGGACGTTTGGGAAGGGCTTGGTCGCTACGAGCTCGCCCGGTGTCCCGTGCGGAACTGCTTTGCCCGGCCCTGGGGGCAGAAGCGAGTCGTATAGCTGTACTTCGACGCCCAGCGAGGGTCCCTGGGTACCGCCGGCATAAACTGGCGTCAGGGGGTTCGATACGCCGAAGCACCCGGCCTGATAAACAGCATTAGCGGGCGAGAGACTTGGAGCCGAAATATTGGGACTTACAATATCTGTTCCCCCTGATATATTGGCGAGATGAACACGAGAGGGGAAACCCCGGTCGTAAAACCATTCGAACAACTGATTGGAGAGCACCATTCCGGTCGATATCACTGTCCGCAGGCTCGAGAGGTCCGTTATCTCTCTGGGGGAGATACCGGCCTTGGCTATCTCGTACATCCAACGGGGGCTGATTCCTAACCGCGTCACCTTCTGGTCGCCGATAAGCTTTATGAAGGTTTGCAGGTCCGGCTGGAATGGCGATCCGTCGTAAAGGATAACTCTAGCACCCACCATGAGCTGGCTAATGCTCGCCAAGTACATGATCCAGCCTGTTGTCGTGTACTGTAACGAGACCGCATCCGACCTCGAGTCATCGTGGAGACGGCCCTCTTTCATAAAACTCACTAGGACACCACCCACGGAGTGGACTATGGCCTTGGGGATACCCGTAGTGCCTGAGCTGTAACAGATGAGGAACGGCTCATGGAAGGCGATTCTCTGGATCGGAGGTGGAGTTCGTTGACGCCTTTCGAGGAACGCATCTAACGTCTGTGTCTTGGGGATGCTGCTGATATCTAAGGCGTCCTGGAATCGACGTATGGACACCAAACCGCGAAAGTTACTGCAGCCATTCATCCCGGCTACAACCTCTTCCATCTTCTGGCGCAAGTCCAGCCGCTTACCATTGTATAGCGTAGCATCGTCCATGAATATGTACTGTGCCAGTCAGCAACAAGGAGCTCTAAAACTCGGAACGCTGCTGTCTGCATACCTTGGGGTCGATTTGGACCGTCCTTTGCAGGATTCCTTGGACGCCCATGTCCGTGGAGCTACTGCTGAATATAGCTCCCAGCCAGGTCGTGCCGAGGAATACGGCAAGCGTCTCGACGCTGTTCCCACCCACGACAACAATGCGGTCGCCGCGTCGAACGCCGGCGGTATAAAGCGCAGCAGCATAGTTTGCTGCCAGCCTCCTCAGAGTCAACCATGTGAAGTGCCTCAGTTCCGTCACACCCTCTCTGACCTCAGTCAGAGCGATTTTGTCGTCCTCTTTCCCTTCCTTGCCTCTGTAGTCCGACGGATCAGTTGAGCTTCGCGACCACAGCAGGTTCTCGGTCCAATTGAGATGCACACCCTCGAACCAACGTGGGATACTATCGATGGGCTTGGTCTCATCGACTACCCGGCTGTAAGACCCCGAGTGGATGAAATTAGAGAATTTGAAGAGTTCATCGTAGAATTCTGAGCCTCGGTCCACGGAGAATCGGTAGATATCCTGGAAGGTCTACGACTGTCAGACGCCTTGAATGAATAGCTGCCAGAGCTGGGTGTCTCACTGTGAGATTCAAGTTATGTTTTTGGTTGATCCGCTGTATGAATTCCCACAACTGGGTGCTCTTGGGGTCGGGGTGCTCCCATAGTTGTCGGGGAATAGTGGTAGCCATTATTCTTGTCTTGGCAGTGGATATTCAGGCTTTACAGCAGAACAAAATCCGGGGACTTGAGGGATTTGGTCTGAAGTTAATTGCGGGACCAGTGGCCAGTCAATCTCGAACTTGAATGATCGTGGGATGGGCGGCGCAGGTACCGTAGTCGGCCGGGGGAAGAATGCCGATGTACCTCGGTAGGGGGTCCGGTACCTCACTCGACAGCCTCTGTGTGGTAGAAGTATTGGTCCTCCTGGCCAAAGTAGGAAAAAAGGATTCCGGACCAGGGACCCTTATTCTCAAGCTCCTGAAGAACTGACACAGGCGTTCTGAAACAAGTGGGAGCTTATTTCTACCTCGTGGCAGATACGCCGGTACGTCCGGGGAAAGAAGCGACAACGGAAGCTGGTGAGCTTCCCCCGCATTTCCCCAAACCCTCCGAAGTTCACACCTCCAGATTAGGTAAGATAGATAATATCCGTAATGGGATTCTCCGATGGTAACCTTGCAGATCCGATGCCAAGCAAGCCAAAAGCAGGGCAATCGAATGGAAGGAAGGAAACTCACAACCTCGCCATGCCATTGTCTTACGCTTGATCGTCAAACTCATGTCAAAAGAGCTTATAGGGCGCACGAGTTCCAGGCAGACACGTTGCGAGAGGGACATCCTAGGGGGGCGGGGAGGCTTCCCCCGGACCACGGTCGTCGGTTAGAAACACAAAGGAATGAGATACAGAACACGAAGACGAATATGAGGCAACATATCCCAACTAGAAATCGAGCACTCAATGTGTTTTATATATGGGGCAACGTGCTCATATTTTCTCGGGATCGGTCGCTTGTTTAGAACCTTACGAACCCATACGGGGTAGCCCGCCTCGCTACAATGTAACCCGAATCGATGCCAGTGCACAATTGGTAGGCTCAACATCACCATATTAGCCGCCAAACCTCAACACCCCACTGATATAAGACCCCTCATTTTCTATGCAGAATGGCCCCATGGACGAAGCAGCGGATTGTCCGCCTGCAGATCATGGCGCGTAAACGAATATCTCCGTAGTCCTGTTCTAAGCGGTACCCCAGGTCGTGCAATAGATTTGTCTTTTTGGTTCAACACCAGATTCTTCTCCGGTGATTCTCTACCTCCCACTGGCGCTGAAGACGGCCAACACTAAGCTCTTGTTCACTGCAATTGGTAGGTAGTCACCATGGGTTCCCAGACTGGCCTTGTTCTCGGATACAACGGGGTCCACCCGTTCTCAAGGGTGAAAATTGCCGATCGTGCATCGGTACAAGAGCTGTTGCGGACCTTGCTCGATCCTCTGGAGCCCTTCTTCTCGCCGTTGAAAGCCCGAGTCAAATGCCCCGGTGCTACGGCGGTTCGGTTCGACCAGACAGCTTCGGAGGTCGAGGGAATATGTCGGCCGCTCTGGGGCCTGGCTTGCCTACTCGGTGGCGGAGGAGACTATCATGGCACTCAGTGGTGGATTGAGGGTATCAAGTCCGGGACTGACCCAGACAGCCCCGAGTACTGGGGTCATCCACGTGATAATGACCAGCGAATGGTTGAGATGTGCCCTCTAGGTATGACAGTTATTTCCAACCCGACTATTATCAATGATTGGAGACTCATAGGATCATAGGCTATGCACTAGCTGTAGCCCCGGTAATCTGGCAGTCGTTGAACGAAAAGGAGAGGACAAATGTTGAGAATTGGCTGGGCAACTCGATCAATGAGAAAACGTGGGTGTCTCGTCGTCAGTTGGCGTGTACTTGGGCACTCTCTAATGCATCATAGCATGCCCAATACGAACTGGCTGTGGTTCCGAGTGTTTGCGAACCTCGGCCTCAAGAAAAACGGGGGGAAGTTCTCACAAGAGAGATTGGACAGCGATATTGAACACCTCGACACGTTCTATCGGGGAGATGGATGGTCCAATGATGGCCCGGAGGGGATTCATCGTAAGTGCCTTCACCACCGATCGTTTCACGTGGACATTCTGACGCGTATCCCATAGAAATGGATTACTACTCCTCGAGCTTTGCAATCCACTTTCTGCAGCTGTTATATGCCAAACTTGCCGGCGAAGACGAGCCAGAACGTGCTGAAGAGTTCCGAAAACGTGCTCAAACAGTAGCTCTTGACCTAGTACACTATTATGACGAGGAAGGTGAGCGGCCAACAATTTAGCAAATGTCACTGCTCTCATCTAACTTCTATGCACAGGGCGCTCTATACCGTTTGGTCGTAGCGTGGGATATCGCTTTGCAATGGTTTCGTTTTGGGGAGCTTTGGCCTATGCAGGTGTCGAGCTCCCTGAACCACTTACCTGGGGCATGGTGAAGGGCATCGTGCTCCGACACTTGCGGTGGTGGCAGACGCAACCCGACATCTGGAGCCCTAGCGGCACGCTGACTATCGGGTACTCATACCCGAACATGTATGTAAGTGAAGATACCCGGCTACCAGCAGAAACTAAACACCGTTCTCACGAGATATAGATGGCGGAGAATTACAACAGTCCAGGAAGCCCGGTAGGCCTACCACGGACCTTTTCTAGCTGGCTGACACTGACTATCCTAGTACTGGGCATGCCTGGCATTCATTTGCCTTGCGGTGCCAGCCGATCATCCATTCTGGACTTCTGAAGAAGAATACCACGGAGATGTAATCCCCAAAGTGAAGGGGCTGAAGCAACCCGGTCATATCATGAGGTGATCAATACCCCAAACGAGCTGTCCTGGATGATCCCAGTTTTTCTAAATCTAATGCTAGTTACCTCGGCGGACATTGCATGCTCCTATCCTCAGGTCAAGCCTGCAGCTACCCAATGAAGGGGACCCATGCAAAATATGGTGCCTTCGCATACAGCAGCGCATATGCATACTCCGTACCCCCGGGTCTCTTCACGCTCGAGCAGTACGCGCTCGCCTCGCAGCTGGGGCTCTCGGACGACGGCGGCGAGTACTGGAAGACGCGCCGGCTCTCCGAGTACGCGGGCCTCGAGCAGCGGCCCGCCGGCGACGACGGGAGCACGGCGCCCGTGCTCGTGTCGCTATGGAAGCCATTCCCCGACGTGACGATCCGCACAACCCTCGTGCCGCCGTCGCCCGCGATGCCCAACTGGCACCTGCGCGCGCACCGCATCGAGAACGCAAGCGCCGCCCGCACGCTCCGGACGGCCGACGGGGCCTTCGCCATCCGCAACGCCCGGGCGCCCGACGGGCGGTACCTGGACTCGTACGACGCCGCCCGGTGCGAGGGCACGCGGCCGCGCGTCGTCGGGAACTACGACCTCGCGACGCCCGAGGGCTGGGCCAGCGGTGCGGCGGGCGCGTTCGCCGTCTCCAGCGGCGCCGTGGGGATCCGCGCCCTCGAGCCGCAGGACGCGGCCGTCGCGGAGAGCGCGCAGGGGGGCGGCAGGGAGCGCGCGGCTATGCTGGTCAACGCGGATCCGAACTCGAACCTCGTCGAGAGTCGCACCGTGATCCCGACGCTGCAGGGCACGATAGGCGCGGGCGAGACGGTGTGGTACGTCTCCGCCGTCTATGCGAAGCCCTCTGGCGACGGCGTTCCCAAGGAGTCGTACCTTGATGGATGGGACAAAGTCCCGGATATTCCTGCGTGGTTGAGGGAGGAGATGGCTGCGTAGAACGAAGAGCTATGGGTATAATACCAACGGAGTGGTATCTAAGAACTAGTGAAGTATTGTGTTTGAGATAGAATTGACTTATTGAAGCTATCGGGGGGTTCTCCATGGTGTCCTGCACGAGTAGAGCTGCCATTCTTTCACCGTGATTTAGTCTCTATGTGCTCACGCAGCTGTATGTACACATATACGATCTCCCGCGCAACCCGTTTCTCTTCCTTCACCTCAAACTCTCATCCGTGCAGGCAATGATTCATCCTAAGCCTTGGCATTCGCAATTTCACAGCGCCGGTAGATGCTATCGCCTCTAGCGCTTTGTGTCGAAGAAGTCCGATGAGCGGCGATCAAAATAGGGGTGAGATTAGCTCTTTTCTTCGAGCATACTGTTTGAAGGAGGCTTGAAAAGACCAGGTGACGTTCCCCCGCCTTGATGTTCGAATTCCAAGCTACAATGACTCAGTGGTTCCCCCAAATCTGCCCATTAGCCTTCACTCGATAGGTAAGCTTGGGTACCTGCTAGGTACGTCCAGCAAAAGCGGTACTACACTCGCCCAGACTATTATAGACTCTGGCAGCTCACTTAGGTAGTTAAGTGAAACTACAGCTCTGTCTCCCAATCTCAAGTACGTTAAGTACCTACTTAGTAGCTACTGTATGAGAGTATCAAAAGGACAATGTAGTTAGCTATAAGGAGATTTTCAGTGGGGATACAAAAATAACGAGCCAAAACGCAAATTCAAGGATAACGACCTCACCTCTCCCCTGCTCTTCTGCAATATCAATAGTGATCGCACTTGTTAACACAGGATATCTGATCAGTAGCCTACCTAAGTAAGTACTTAAATACGAGTTACCTAGCAGAGGCGGTCAGGTTGAAAAAAAAAAAAAAAAAAAAAACAATTCCTCATAACTATCATTTAACCGCCAGCGACTGTTTCGGCTGCTCCCCAGTGATGGTAGTGCAGTTGGCAATGCTACAACAGTGTTGCAGGTGGTTGGCTAAATCAGTCATTCCCCGCTAAACGCTCAATGCGAACTACCTCCTACAATTCACATCGTCATGCCTGAAATAGATCCGCTTTATGCGTCTCAAAACCGGGGATCTATTAAAATGTTAAAATTATATGCTCTATTCACTTCCGGATCCAAAGCGACAATGCTATCTGCTGACCTGCCCCCCAAAATGAGCGAGAGCTGCATTCTGAACTACCGGCACCGTCGGCACTCGCTGGCCAGGGCTCTATTCCTGAGATAAGTCAGTTCTTACTCATGAGGAGGGACATCTTGTCTCCATGAGAAAGCTCTGGCGCTTCTGGTGCCAGCGCACACGCACACGCGAGTAAGCTGCAAAGGGGCCAACTATGTCCCTCCAACGCCCAATCCCGGGCGCGGCTTTACGTCAACTGCCGGTGCTTTAGCTGACCTCGGTGAGAACGGATGGGCTAAGCAGTACATAGTAGGGGAGACCCCATCTCCACGACCTATTAGACAGGCCGTTTAGGCCATTATAACGATGCATGCAGGGTCTGGGAGGCGAGACGTTTCGAAGCCCGCCTGTTCGCATCGTGTGGGCGCTCAGCTCGCGTCGTCTTACACATTGCACATCCCATCTACGCGTACGTGTGTGCGCATGGTATTACTACAAGATGCTATAAGCTCTTGATGTTGGGTGCAGTTCATCATCGCATTCGCTTCATGCAATCGCGACGGCAGTCAAATTCGCCCACAGCGCCGCCGCCTTTGTCCTCTGCTCTGCTCTCTTCATGACCGCCTCGACAGGTGCCGTTTCTGCCATGCACAGGGTATCGCCGCAGCGAACCAGTTCCTTTCGTCGAATGATAGTCTCCTTCCGGGATCCTGAGGTTGCCGGGCCGTGCTTATATTGTCGGGCTTGATCTGGAACCCCACAGCGAAACAAAGAGCGAAGAAATGTCCGAGAAGAAACACGCCGAGTCGTCTTCTTCGGCCGGGCCAGCGCGGCATTCCCACGCCGTCCCTGCAGCGTCCTTCCGTGCGTCACTCCCAGGTAGATTCTTCAGGGCCAAGCGGCACATGCTCACACCCTCTCTCCTCGCGCTCATTCACCCGGCCATAGCCTGTTCTCCGTGCCGCCCCGACAGTGCCCCAACACCGCCTCGGGATAGGTAGAGGACCACATCCCACATCCCACATCCCCATCTTTGCGAAGATACGTAAGCGATGGGACTTGGAGACTCGCACGGTCTTTTATCAAGAACCCCCCCTCCATCTTACATTAACCCCCGGCCCATGCGCACCTCCAACTAATGATTAGCGTAGCAACGCACAACTCGCCGCGAACGTGGTTTCTGACGTCCTCTCTCTCACCGTTGGCGGTGCACCTGATCAGGCAATTGCTCATCCACGGTGACTATGTCGTCGCGTGTCTGCCGCCCCACGAGATCGAGCACGATGACCGGAGCGCCGACTTTCGCGAGCTCGTCAACGAGTGCAAGAGCAATCGCAAGGACAGGGAGGGCTGGAAGGACCGCATAAGGAGCATACGCTGCGATGGCCGCATCATGAGCCAGTGCGGTGCTGCCATGGCCGAGGCGAAACACGTCTTTGGCCGTATCGACATATTGCTATGCTGCACCTCGGAAGGTAAACTGACTCGGCGGGTCGAAAGACCGCACCGCATCGCCCCGTGACACGCGCTGACGGGTTTTGTCTACGAACTAGCTGTGGTCGGAACCGTCGAAGAGCTATCTACCTCGCTCGCGACGCAGAATCTCGTGCGCGACCAGTTCGAGACCATCTTCTTCTCGCAGGTGAACTTCATCAAGGCCGCTCTCCCGATGCTGCGCGCCGAGCACACCGGCCACATCATGGTGCTCACGAGCATCGGCGGGCACATCGGCACGCCCGGCATGTCTATGTATGCGGCGGCCACGTGGGCGCTGGAGGGGTTCTGCGACTCGCTCGCCTACGAGGTGGCGCCCTTCAACATCAAGGTGACCATCGTGCAGCCCAACAAGGAGATCCCGACGCTCACCAACAAGATCGTCTTCTCGCCCTCACTGGCGCACTACGACAGCGAGAGCAACCCGGCGCCGAGCGTGCGGGACATGCTGACCAACATGCTGAACCTGAACCCGGAGACGGCCATCGAGCAGTCGGACGCCGACATCCAGCACCGGTACCCGAGGCTGCCGGCGGCGTCGGCGGACCGGCTGGTGGCGGAGACGGTGCACGCGCTGACGGCCATCGGGGGCCACGAGAACCCGCCGGCGCGGCACATCGTGGGGTTCGAGGGCGCCGAGGCGGTCAAGGAGAAGCTGAAGACGGTCACCGAGGAGCTGGAGGACTTCGTCGAGGCGAGCGTCGCCGTCGACATCTTCGAGAGCGAGCTGAAAAACGAGGCCAGGCAGGGGAAAGCCACTACTGGGGAGGATGACGCGGGAATGCTCCTGAGCTCGACGGCATCTTGATGCCTGTTTCTCTGTTGTCAATAGAGGTGGGATGATGAAATGGGGTGTAAGTGGTATTCGTTTTCAGCAGCCCGTGCAATGTCGCTCGCACAGGATTAAGAAAGACGAGAGATGTTAATAGATAATTCTTTTTATTTTGACTTGATACTATGTGTAGACGGAAACCGAGCCTAACCCTCTCATTGAGTCATGTGAGAGATGTCGTATGTCTCTATAAAAAAGCAGCATCAATTCCTATGATACCTCTCCGTTGAGCGAACCAGAGCTTTTCTCTTTACACCTACACCCGTAGAGGGAGGTGGCATTGGGTAGGTAAGTACCTATTCACAGTGAACAGAGCTACCTATAGCTCTGTTTTAGTGGGTTTAGGTAGTCTCCACGGCCCAGCTGGCCTTAGGTACCTAGGTAGGTTAGGTACTTCACCTGCCTACCTAGATAGGCCTGTTTAAACCCCGAAGATCTCCGTCGAGACGAGGCATTCCCAAATTGGATGACCTACCTAGGTACAGTACCTACTTGATCCAGCACAACAAATCTAAGCTCAACGAAACACCGCCGCTGAAACACCTTCCACGGGCTGCGGGACTGCTCGATACGCCTCACTCCCCTGTACGGCGACCTTTGCGACGCCGCGCGACCAAGTTTGACGCTGCTCACCGCAATAACAAACGAACCACGGCCGGCGAGAGAGTCCCTTGACGCAACTCCTCTCGACCGCGCAGCAGGCATGCTGAGGGTCGTGCTATGTAGTCCGACCTGGGGACCGATGTTAGGATGAGTCTGGATTCCCTGCTGCCCGCTGCCCCGGCGAGGGTACGGGCCCTGGTGCTGCCCATCGGCCGAATCAAGCGAGAACGCTTCGAGTCCTTTGTCCAGCGGCTGCATCAAGAACATGTTGTCCAGCTGCGCGACATCAGCGCCGATGGGCGGCCAAACCGAAGTGAGCCAGCGCTCCCAGCCCGGCCCCGTTACTATGCGGCGCCATAGCCCTTCCTGTGTTCTGTCCCTTGCGTGCTGATGACCTGGCCCAACAGACATGTTCTCCCCCCTCGCCTTTCCCGACGGCGCCATATTCTACGATCTGATCACATACGTGCCACCCCCCTCGCACCTTGCGCTGTCCCCCTTCGACCTTTTCCGAGATCCGCTCGCCGTCATTGCGATCGCCGACGGCCAGGAGCTCCAGAATGTCGCCTTCAGCAAGAGACAGTCTGCTAACGGCTATGCGCCCACTGTGGCTGAGAGGAACATCCGTTCCCTGTATCAGGAGCTGGAGGACCTGAGGGACACGTACGCGAAGGTGCTTACGCACCACGTGCTCATATTCGATTACAACCCGCCTAGTGAGCATACGATACCGCTACCCGAAGGCATTAAAGCCATTCCGCCGCTCGAGCACTCCAAAAGGACGACAATGAAGACGGTCATGTGCGATATATCTTCTCTTTTGCTAGCAGAGATGAACACGCTGGCCAAGTCGTTTGAAGCCATGACCTCGATCGACTCCCCCGGCCAGGCGCCGAGCCGCCAGGACCTCCAAAGCACCAGCTCTTGGACTTCAGACGACGCCAACCCGACTGGGAGGCGTAACTCCCAGTTCACCGTTTCGACAGTGACTAGGTCGGCATCCTCAAGCGGGGCTGTTGATAGGAACCAGGCCCGCATGTCAATGCCTCCTTTCAAATCGCTTCCATTCGGGTCCGGTAGCTCGACCCCTTCCGCGCGACCATCAACCCCACTCCGCAGTGGCCTCTCCAACCCACCGACCACCTTTGATGACATCTCAGCGAATGGGACCGATCTGGGGGTCACAAGTCCTGAACGAAAGAATGCTTCTCGCCCGGATGGCGCCGAAGAGTCCACCGGTTCAACAAATCAGGACAAGGTTGCCGTCCAAGGGTTTGGGCCAGGGGGCCTAAATGAGAAGTGGAGGAATAAGGGTAAAGGCCGGGCCACTATCGTAATAGGATCTTTATATCTCCAGGCCGGTCGCTGGACCGACGCCTTAAAGGAGCTCATCGAAGGTGCCACCGTTGCGAGGTCAATCAATGATCATCTTTGGCATGGTAAGGCACTTGAACTCATCTTCATCAGCCTTCTTATGCTCGCCTGGGCGGGAATTGAATTTCAAGTGCCAACGGTATGTCTCTCGCCCAATGAGAAGACATCGAGTGGTTTAACCAAGGCCCACGATGCTGAAGAAGCGGACCCTTCTCAGCCAAAGCACCTCCGTAACTTTCAGGTCATCGTTCCGGACCTGTTGGAGAGGATCATGGGGCTGTATTCGAGGATCTCAGGGGAACAGCTCCCGCCTTTTCCTCTGTCAGAGACTATCATTAGGTTCTGTAATACGCTAACCGCACTTCATCTGTGTGAGGGGAGACTCAACAAGGAGTCGCTCGGTATCATGATATTCGGCAAATACCCATCCAAAACCCTCAATACCTCCCCTCGGCTTGCTATTACGCCGTCGAGGGGGTATATCAACAACCTTTTATTCAAAGCCTTCCCTTCGTCAGCGCCTGAATTACTCACAACAATGGATCGTTCAATCATCTTAAGTGGTATTGCTACCACGTTGGGTATTCTAGGCTACCACAGAAAAAAGGCGTTGGTCATACGTGAGCTGATATCGGTGCTGATCGGTGGTCTCGTTGAAGCGAGGACTAGAGGGGCTGCTGAAGTGGGCATTCACCCAGCCACTGGACTGGTTGCTTTAAGTGCTATCAAGGGTCAGGGCAAAGCTGCTAGTGCACTCGATCTCAATGAGGGCGATATAGAGCATGGCATAGATGCGTTTCTGGGTTTATTATGCAAGACATATGGTGTCATTAGTTTCGAAGATGCTGAGACCAGCCCTGGAGCCTCATCTCTAACCTGCGATCTTGATGAGAAGGCCATCTCGAGAATCAACTGCCAGTCAGCCACGAGGCAATTTGGGTTTCCAAATATTAAGCTCAATATTGTACGCGCTTGCATCAACTTCTCTGAAGCTCTACCTGATTTCCATGGGGTGCTCAAGTTTTCCAGCGATTTGCTACGGACAGCCGGCAGTGGCGTGGCACCGGGTCCTCGGCGAGAAAATGCAGCTCCCATTATTTCGCGGGATGAGCAGATTCGACTGGTTACAAATATATCGAAGACTTCAAGTTTGGCACAGAGAATGGGAATTGCCAACTTATCCGCCGAATATTGGGATGAATTCTTAATACGTGGCATAACTCTCGACCCCTTACCAGCAACGCGGTCACCGACAGCGCATTCTAAGAATATTTTACCGGGCATAACAACAGCGCGAACCTCACAAGATGTGAACCCATTCATCTACAATCCGTTCCTTAGGACGGCGGGCAAATCAGCAGTTGCACAAACTCTCGTTGCCGACGAGACTGCAACTTTTAGGATCGTTATACAGAATCCGTTTGAAGTTGATCTCGAGATCGATAGTATAAAACTGTACACCGAGGGCGCTGAGTTCGATTCTTCATCCATATCTACAGTTATAGGACCATATCGCACACAAATACTCAAGATTCAGGGCACCCCAAGGAGTGCGGGGCCGTTAAAAATCACAGGCGCGGTTGTTCGAGTGCTTGGATGCCGCGAAAGAAGATTTCCCATCTTTTCGCAATCTTGGACCCCTGAATTGGAGCCGAAGGTAAAGAATATTGGTCTGGGCGCCCTCGAGCAGAAACATACATCGCCTCCTCCAGGTCCACCCCTCAAGCCCGACAGCATTGATTTAAGCGTAATCGAGGCGCAACCTATCGTCCTCATTAAATCAACCTCTCTTCCGCAGTCATCCATTATGATTCTCGAGGGAGAACGGCGTGTTTTCTCTGTCACGTTACAAAACATCTCCTCAACGCCAGTAGATCTTCTACTGTTTTCGTTCCAGGATTCTACACAAGGTTCTCTACAAACTGCATTGGCCAGCCGAGATGCCACTCCAGCTGAACTGCACGAGTATGAGTGGGTACTCGCCAAAATGCAGGCTCTACGCCTTCGTAAGATCGACGACTCTAAGCGTTATATTGCACCAGGATCGACATCTACATTCGAGTTCGAAATACTGGGAAAACCGGGACTTATCAGCGGGACGATACAAATCGATTATGCGCACCTTGGTATGCCTCAGTCCGAGATCGATAACCAATTCTTTACTCGCCAGGTCTGTCTAGATCTTACTGTTACAGTAAACGCGAGCGTCGAACTTTCAAGGGCGGATATCCTCCCCATCCAAGCCAGCGTACCAAAGCAGATATGGGACGGCATGGGATCAAGCGAGACGCAGGAGTCTGCAACATCCGACGACCACTGTCTCCTGCTTCTCGATCTTCGAAACGCCTGGCCAAGCGATATGCAGGTCTGTCTCCAAGTTGGTAAGAATGTCACTATTGAGGAGCATATATTACCTGGAAACACGAACCGCGTCGTACTACCGGTCCCGAGGATATACATCGACGATCCGCACGCTTCAATACCCGCATTGAATCCTTCTCGGCAGCGGCAATTCGTCGTCAGCAGCAGTAAAATCACACCGGAGATCGAGCGGGGAAACCGCGAGGCCTTCTGGTATCGGGAGAAGATGCTCGAAAATATTTCTGGTACCTGGAAGACCCTGTCCGGGCCGACTAGAGAAGGCACTGTCGAGTTGCGCGGCATTCGCCTGAACCCGCGTATGATTGAGGCCATCAAGGTCGATGAGCTGGGTATCGACATCTCGGTCGAGGATGCGCAGTCAGAGCATTCCGAGCAGCCCCAGGACTATCCAAACAGCATCTTCGTGGACGAATTCGCGCAGATCAAGGTGCAGATCACGAACCGCATGAACGAACCCATATACCCGACCGTCCGCATCCAGCCCTCGCTCTGCCACCGGCCCGTCAACGTGGCGCTCGACTTCACGCGCAAACTCGCGTGGAACGGTACGCTCCAGCGGGCCCTGCCCCTGCTAGGCGCCAAGTCCAGCACCGAGGTGCGCATCGGCGTCACGGCGCTCTGCCGTGGCGTCTTCGAGATCTCCGCCTCCGTGGAGGAGACGCGGCTGTGGACAGCAGCGGTCGACGGTGGCGATGGGCGCAAGTCGGCTGCCGCCGGGGGGCGGGATGTGGATGGTGAGGAGAAGCCGGCGGAGGCGGAGGCGGCGAGACAGAGGGAGAGAGCTGATACCCAGACCATGATGGATGCCCTGCTCGGCGCCAAGGAGCGGCGCATCTGGCATTCTAGACGGCCTTGCGTCGTTGCCGCGCGCGATAGACGTGAGGAATAGAATTATGCTTGCTTGCTTGCTTCGTTAGGTATGTGACAGCGAAAGAAACAGCGCGCGAGATTGATCTACTAGTAGTTAGATTTCAAGAAAAGGAAAAGACGGGCGTGGTGTTAATGGGGGGGGGGGGGGGCAGATGTGTAATGGATAGTAGAGAGATAGATGATATGAGTAATGAATGACAAGGGGATGTGAGGCCGAGATGAAAAAAAAAAGCTGTCATTTTGCTTGCTGTTACTTATTGTATGCCTATCTCCTGTATATCATCACCCTTGCTGTTTCTATTTTATTTTGTTATATTTAGTTTCTCTTCATATCAGTGCTGGACGACCGCATATGTTTGTTAGTGTTTACACAGCCACTACATAAGATCAGCAGCATGGCGGACTACTACGTAAAGGTACGCAGAAAAAGCCGACAGTCGCACAGCAAAGGTCTCCGTTCTCAGTAAGGGGGTTTAAACCATTAATTCTTTCCATTAGCGATTCCAAATCTAAGGGGTATATCTATCTCTAGCTCTTTCCTCGTTCGCTTCCAATCCCCATTCCCCTTCCCTTCCCCATCCAATCTATTCGTGACTGGTTAACGAACGATGGGGTGTCGGTCGTTCCAACCTCCGGGAGGGGCGTCAAAAAGTCGCATTTTGCCGCCAAACATCTGGCTCGCGGTAGCCACTGAGACGTCCGCCCAAGCGTGTATAGAATACCTAGTTAGATCCTAACCTGGCCTGACCTGACCTGCACGCAGGACGCCGATATTCACTAGCTCTGCCTTCAGCCACGGGCCCATACTCTCTCTGTCTCTCGTTCCTCAGCGTGTGTTCTTGTCAGCTCTGGTCGGTTCAGCGACCGAAGCTACCCAGACGGGATAGCCCGATAGCGGCCAACGAGCAGAGGGCGAACACATCGCGGCGCGGCGCGCCTCGCGTCTCCTATCCGTCGCGCGGCTCCTCTCCCACCGTGTCCCTCCCGTGCTGCGGCACTTCGTTCTCGCCTTGGTGCGGCTGGGCTTCGATTGTTGGAATACCCCCCACCACCAGTCCGGCCGATGGGACGCCGCCGTCTTGGGCGCTGGCCCCACTGGATGTCCCTGCGCTGTCCGCGTCGTCGGAATCCTGGATCCAAGACATCTTACTTTCGCTTTGATCCTCAGCATTTCGCGGCGAATTAGGCAACGACGACAGGTCCGAGCTCTTAACGTCCTGGCCGGTATGCCCAAGCCCCTGACCGACTAGTTCTGCGGAAATCCGCGCAGTCACAGCATCCTGGTACGCCGGGCCTAGTTGTTTAATATAGTGGTTTGGTGACTGATCTCCCTTATACTTGGCTCCCGGCTTGTTATTGGGTCCGACGTTCTTGTCATTATTATCTTCGAAATTGTCCATTGGGTCTGAGGCGCTGACGTCTGTTTCTTCCTCATGCTGAGCACCCGTAGATAGAGCTTCTAGTTCCCCAATCCTACCCTCGTGATGATGAACCACAGCTTCAGGCAGCATCGTCGCTTTGGACTCGGCAGAATTCCCGTTCATATGTCCTTCCGACGCACCATCAGTCTGCTGCCACAGTCCATTCGCAACCGACTCTGACCCAGCAGCGTCGGGCTGTTTCGGCATCGGCATATTCCACCTCTCCTCGAAATCGGAAGCCATGAAGTCGTCGTAGAAGCCTAGCTGGCGCGACGTATGCGCCGCCTGGGCTTGTTGGATCCAGTCCGGATCGTGGTAGCCCTTGCCCAGCCCCTCCTGGTACCGGGCCACGTCGTGTCGGAAATTATCGTTGTTGCGTAGCGCCGCGATGTCAGGGCGGGCATCGGGCGTACCGCGGTCCAGGATCTCGGTCTCATCCGGGAACTTGGCGAGAATCGTCTCTCTTTCCCCGGGGGTCAGGACATCCCATGCTCTGGGGCTACAGAGGAGTTCCTGGGTAAAGTTAGAGTGTGCAAGTGCGAGAAGGGATCAGACAAGCAAGACAAACTTACTCTGAGCCTTGCCTCGACCAGAGGCGCGTTGGGATTGGTGAGCATCTCATCGGGGTTGTCCCACTTAGAGCGGCTCTTACGGAACGTTACACGAGGCGTGGGTGCGGCGTGGACCTTTTGCCGTTTCGGCGGCACCGTGATGTATGATAACTCGTCCGGCATGCCATCGTCATCGGCAGCGATGGCGACCTCGAAATCCTGTTTCTTGATCGACACACCTCTGCCCGACGGCGATGACATGGCGGGGCTTCCGCTTTGCGAGAAGGAAGCGGCCCGACCAGCCCGTCTCGGCACGCCCACCAGGCCTCTTGCTGGACTGTCTCCTGCGACAGCTCGATTGCCGTTCGGACCACCGTCCTTAGTGCTCGTGTTTAGTGCCACCTCGGATACGACAATCTCGTCTAGCACCACCCCCTCGTCTGGCCCTGCTTGTCTGGTGTCACCAGCCTCGAAGTTGGTGCTCAGTTCATCCTCGGAAAAGATGGCATCGCGGGGTGCCGCCTTCTTCTGATGGCCATAACGCGACCTCATGGAGCGTTTTGGCGTGCTAGTTGCATAGGCACGGCCATCAACGCGGCTAAGGTTTGGCGAGGCAGGCTGGCGAGATGCCATCCTTGGACCTGAGGATGTTTCTATTCAATGTGTATAAGATGCCGGTTGCAGGGAGATGGCTTAATGAACAGAGTAAGTGGCCATGGTCCGGGCGGGGGCCAAGCTGCGTGAGATGTATTTGGCGACTTGACCATGGATCGGCAAGGCAGGCGCCTCAACGCCCTACTACCGGCTAGGTGCCTCGGGTCCTTGGGTAACCTTACCAAGTAGGGACTTCTATGGTGTGGTACTGAAGCACAGACTCGAGGAGTTGGGCGACACGATCATAGGGTTGATGTGATCTGACGACCTCGGCCGCAACTAGATAGTAGAGCTTCTACAAGTGGTGCAGCCCTAATTACCTAATGCATATGTAGAAACCATATTTGTCCCCTGAGAGCTTGTAGTGCATGGGGTCTTCTCGACAAGCGAGAATGCCGTATCGCGCCGTATCGCGTATATACCTAAGGCAAGGGAGGCGGGGGGTAGGGTAGGGTAGGCAGGCTTGTGTCAATGTTGTTGTCTGAGTGAGGCGGGTGAGCGAGAGATGAGCGAGAGATGCCATGACGTCCCAAAAGGGCAATTTAAATTATGCGAGAGCCAGTCAACGAACTTGGCGGTTGACTTCCACTGGGCCGCCACTGGGTTGTCCGCGGGGCTAAGCCCAATCCGAAGCCTGACTCCACATCAACGTGCTGCACCCCCTGCAAACATGTTCTTGTAGAGGTGATGTAGTTACGTACTCAGCTCTAACTCCACCTCAACGCCATAACCTACGATACAACCAGATTAATTCCTCTCTCGACGACGTCTCGAACAGCTTTCTACGTCCGGCCCGCCTAGGCTGACACGCCCATTGGTATTCCGATATTACGCGACGACCATCCGCTCAGAACAGAAAGCGACGTCATCTGCTGCAACGACATCCCAGCCTGTGAGCCCTGCCTGGGCTTGAAGACACGTATACCGCCGCGCCCTTTGTTTGGAAATCCAGACAGTCAATACCTGGCCTTCTCACGGGGGGCCACGGTAGCAGACATACCCCTTCTCAGCCCAGTTCCAAAACCACACAGAAAATGATAAGATCAACGCAGATAGCCCGGGTGGCCGACGGTGCGTCTCCCCGTGTCCCACGTCTCGGCATCGTACCGTGGTGGCTAGTGTAATGCGCAGAGGAGCTGACACGGCCCACTGCTTCAGGCCTGATGCTGTGCGCATCCGTCGACGACGAGCAGAGCGAATCCTCCCTGGCCGAAGTCAAGTCCCAGATCAGGCTGATCCTGCGGAGGCTCAACCGGAACTCGGAGCCCCAGGCCAGCATCGAGAGCGGGAACTACACACTCCAGTATGCCAACCGCTCCATGGTCCTCTCTCTTCTCTCCCTCTCTCTCTCTCGCCCTCTTCCGCATTGGAATAAATCAAGATGAATCCGTTGCGTTGTTTGCCCCCCTCCCGAGCGAGCTAACTAACGCGGAAGCCGGCGCCCTCGCCCCTGAACAGCTACCTCATCGCCAGCGACGTCGTCTTCCTCTGCATCTGCGAGCGCTCGTACCCGCGCAAGCTCGCCTTCACCTACCTGGCCGACCTGGCCGCCGAGTTCGCCACCTCGTACGCGCCGGCGCAGCTGCACAGCCCCGCGCTGCGCCCCTACGCCTTCATGGAGTTCGACACCTTCATCGGCCGCACCAAGGCCACCTACGCTGACGCCCGCGCCGCCCAGAACCTCGGCAAGCTCAACGACGAGCTGCGCGACGTCACCCAGGTCATGACCAAGAACATCGAGGACCTGCTGTACCGCGGCGACAGCCTCGAGCGCATGGGCGAGATGAGCTCGCGCCTGCGCGACGACAGCAAGAAGTACCGCCGGGCCGCCGTCAAGATCAACTGGGACCTGCTCATCAAGCAGTACGCCCCCATAGGCGTGTTCGGGCTCATCGTCTTGCTGTTCATCTGGTTCCGGTTCTTTTGAGCTCGACCCCGGAGCGGTTTGAGCGTGTTAAGAAGATGGGAGAGAGAGAGTACATAGTGGTCCCGCGGCTGGCCGGCCATTTTTGGCCGGTAACTTTTATGAAACGGGATCGGAGGGGCCTGGTCCCATAATATCACCAATTCCAAGGGAAATTACCCAGTACTTAGGATCGTAGCGAAGGTCGGATATACCATCATGTTCGTTCATGAGCAAGCACGTCTCAGATACCACCACCAAGTTTGCATGAGCCAATTACCGTCATCATCTGGGTTGACCGCCCAGGCCTCTCTCGGTCCGTGTGGTTTTATGTAAAAATATGTATGAGTCACAAAATCCAAAAAAATCCTCGCATTTGCGGTTCTCGGCTATCATCCGGCCGACCAAAAACGCCTTGCTAGTATCTCCCATCGCTAGGCTTAGAGTTTATATTATGTACAAGAGGTCGAAAAATCTAGACAAGTGAACAACCGCCGAGGAGAAGCCCCCCCCCTCTCCCCCTCCGTTCTTTTTTAGTTTTATTCCTCGTTCTTGTCATCTGTCCCGTCTTTTTGCATTGGCGAGTGAAAAGAAAACCTGCTGCGTCGTAATTAAATCGTGTATCACATCAACCGCCCCCCTTGCCTTGCCTTGCCTTGCCTTGTCATGCCCATTCGCAAGCCCCCGCGAAGACAGCTCTCTTTCGTACACTTTTTTTTCTCCGCAAAAATGAAAAACCGTAGATTTTTATTTTTTTACCAACCATCGTCGTTCCTCGTGTCATTGAAAATTCGGGACCTGGGAAGAAAAAATGTGGGGGCTTTTTACATGACCTGGCAGCTCGGGGCCTTGGGCGTGACTTTGGCGAGGCTGGGTAGCAGGCTGGCATGGGCCCATTCGAAGTGCTCCTGCAGCGCGGCGACGCTCTCGAACCCGCGCTCGTCCTGCGCGTACCGCACGCGGTCCATGTCGTCGTCGCCCTGCTCCTCGTAGTAGTACTCGTCGCACAGCGGACAGAGGAGCGGGGCCTGCCATTCGCCCGGCTCGGGCGGGAGGTGGTTCGCGATGGCGACGGGCGGGAAGACGACCGTCTTCTCCTCCCCCCTCAGTTCTAACTCCGTCTCCGTATCCAGTGCCCTCGCTATTGTTGCCTGTCCCGTTGCAGTCTGAGCTCCTGGACTCCTACTTCTGTCCTCGAGCTCGATGCCCGCGTCCTGTCCGGCGGCGGGGTTTAGTTGGTTAGGGTGGGCATGGGAATGGGGGTGGGTGAAGCCCGTCGCGGCCCAGTTCTCGCGCATGCTGGCTGGTGATGTTGAGGTGCGTTGCCGTGTGCTTGGCATCGAACGTAGGTTCTCCCATATCAGGAATCCGTCACAAAAGTCACAGATAAAAGCAATGTCTCGGTTCTCAGGTCCCATATGTTGGAACTTGCCCGTCGAATTGCAGGCGATGATCTCGCCGTTGAGCGTAGAATTTGGTTGCTCCGCCGGTGTCGTCGTTACTGTCGACGCTTCTTTTTGTGGGTACTGTTGTTGCTGTGGTGGTGAAGGGTGAGGTTGAGGTCCAGAGGTACGAGATTGTTGTTGTTGTTGTTGTTGGCTCCGCCACACGATCAGGGCACCTAGACAGCGCGGCCGCGATAAAGACGACTCGAAATCGTCGTGGATTCGCCGCACGGCCCGGCATTGTGCGCGGTGTAGCTCCCGCTTCAGCCACCGTGTCTCGGCCGCCCATTCTGGATCTATCGGGCCCCCCATCCGCACCCAATACTTCAGCTTCTGGGAATGCTCCTCGAAGCGGGTGCATAGTTCGTGTAGTTCGTCCAAACTTTCAGCTGCAGTGAGTTGTCAGTTTTGCACTCGGGGACGGTGCACGAAACTCGCCTGGCGAAATATCTAGCAGTCATTGAAGATTATGGGAATATACATCTCAAAAAAAAAAGGGGGGGAGAAAACAAGCCACGGAGTCACTGGACCCAACGGCGTACATTGTGGAAGTCCAGCTCATCGGTGTTGTCCGTCCCTTGAGTGAGACAACCCGATGCGCCGGGTGCGTGACGGGCACGCCAGGTCTCGCCGAACAGCAGACAAGAGATGCAAGATCACATACCCTTGCGGTCGTTCTCGTAGTAGGAACGGCCAATGGTAAACACGGGCAGCTCCTGGAAGTCCCTCTTCGCCTCGTCGAGGGTTTCCTCGAGCAGGCGCAGCTGCTGGAACTCGGGTGAGGCCCACGCCCGTTTGTCAGCAAACATGAGGCAGCGCAGCGCATTCTGGGTCGAAGTCGCGATTATGGCCAGCAGCGATCCCACCGTGTCGACGACTCTGGCGTCGTCACTCATGTCCGTCGGCGCATGCACACAAGGCAGAGCGCGGGAACTGGCGACGATGACAGCCGGCTCCCCGGCTCCTCAGAGGACCTTCTCTTGCACGGCGGTGCGTGCTCGCTGCAGTCGGCCGTCGGACCCGGTCTTCAGACAACCTATACCGTGTAGAGCAATAGCAGAGCAGAATACCGCGCGCGACAATGGCCGTCTTTGCCGTCGGTAGGACCCCGGTTCACGACGTGTGCATCGTCGGCCGCAATCAGCAACAGAGGTACACCGAGGTACCGAGCTAAGAGATCTGGGTTGGGCAATCCAGCACTTTCGCCTTCGTACCGCAATGGAGTACGTAGCGTGGGTGGGGGCTCCCCAAGCCAGGCCCGCCGGGTGGTAGGGTAGGCTAGACCTGGAGCTAGTGGGCGGCCTCAGTTCTCCGGTGGTATCGGTGGTATCGGTGGTATCTTGCTCGGATCTCACGTGCGTTGCGGCATCCGCTGTCGTCATGAATGCAGAGCGATGCAGAGAAGTGCAGAGAGATGCATGCAGGTGGGAGGGAATAAGATCTCCAGAAAGGGTGTGAGGCTACCTCGATGAAAGCCAGAGCGCAACGGGGAGAAGGTGGTTAATCGACAAGAGTCCTAGATACCTGATAGTCCCGCGATGAAGTTGGACGTTGTCTCGGTTTGAGCACTCGATTAACTTAGCTTAGTACTACTGTAGGCTGTTTCTAAATCAGACGTCAGCGCTTCTCTTGGCAGTTAGGTATCTGTACCAAGTACCTCACCTAGATAGTACCTCTGTCCACCTGGCCTTAGGCAGCATAGTTATAATTTATAAACACCTGCGTTTGGTGCTCATAGGCCCCCAACTGCCCCCATGACAGGGGGGAAATGAGTACTTAGTAAGTACCCATGCCTCCTAGGTCGCGAATGGCAGTACCTAGGTACCAAGCAACTTCAGGGGTCTAGATAGGTACTCAGGTAGCCGTTACCTGCCGTTGGGGAGCTAAGTTTGCCTAGTACCTTAGGTAGGCCATCGCCGGTTACTTGAGCCGAGAGCATTGCGTCACCTGGGCCGGTAGCGCAAAGCACATATTCGTGTCCATTGTCCATCACAAGTAATTGAAGCGAGCAGAGCAGAGTTCAAGGGAGAATAACTATCTCATCCAGATACCTGTGGCAGTAGCCCCCACGACCGCAAGCTGAGATGTGACTCCTACATACGGATACATAGCACATGCCCTGGTACAGAGCAGCCCCCAGCGCCAAGCGAAACCCATCATTGGTTCCCGGGTACGTGGACGCGAAGATCACGGCAAACGGGCAGATCCGGATACAGCTGGACTATCAGGTATCTAGTCTACAACGTCTACGGATATAGAATGGTGAGCGTCCATTTAGGTAGGCAAAAACTCCAAATGTGTTTACACTCTGCCGTGGCCGAACCTATTGCCCCGAGGCAAGAAGAACGTTTATAAATAAGTATGGCCGAAATACCTCTGCTCATATTTACGATGTACCTTAGGTACCTAGTTAGGAGTTTATAGTGCTGTAGGTAGTTGGGCGGGCATTTTAAGTCCCACCTCACATCAGATAGCTCGCCGTCTTACACTTGGACGCCACTGGACAACGGTGAAGGTAGTCTCAATTATGCATTTCGACGCCAAAGCCATGGCCAGTGGTCGACGATGCCACCTTGTCTCAGGTACCTAGGTACGGTGTAGTGCGCCGCTGTAATGTTCCAACCATATCGAAACATAAGCGATTAGGCATATCGTCTCGGCGGTGTAAGGACCTCTCAAACAGTCCTGTATTTCAGTCGAAACTGCCAGGTTTTGAATATCGCGCAGTTTGGGGGGCAATGCTTGACGTTCCGGGTTTCGCATGAAATCAACCCATCTGGAATTTTGCATCTCACCAACACAGCCAGGCTATTCTTTTATGCTAGCAATATCAACGTATTTATCTAGCGTAAAGGAACGAAGGCCGCGTCCGACGGCACTTGGGGTCATGAGTTCCGGGGGCGTTTGACGGCAGAGGAGCTCGTATATACGTATGTGTCGAGTCTCAATAAGGACGATACACAGCATGAGCACGAGTCTCTTATCAATGGGTTCCCACGCCCCAATGTGATATCCCTGCAAGTTCTAACTTCTTAGGCGACCGAGAGAGACCTCGTATTGGGCGCGCTACATGCTCTGTAGTGCTCAAAGAAACCCTTGGGTCCGTCAGCTGAAGGCGCCAGAACGCCTCTGCTAATGACAACCTGCTCATCACCTCTCTATCCTTCTCGGCCTCCCCAGAAGTTCGTAGGCGCCCTGTCAGCGCCCCAAAGGTCGTCACCCATTATAAGCGATTCACAGACCGCGGCCCGCCTGCAAAGCCAGGGATGAAACAAACACCTTGGGCTGCCAACGCCTCCTAGAACGAGGTGAGCTTGAGTGACGAATAGCGCGGTTCAACTCCAGATTTTACCTCTCACCACCGACTGGTTCACGTGCGGCTATTTACGAATCAAGTGTGAGCATCAACCTATGCCTACCTACTTAGGTCAGTAATTGAAGATAATACCTTGCGTATTCGCGTAGTGCCTTAGGTAGATAGTAACAACTGTCGATACACTTACATACATCTACCATGTAGCCCGTATAATACCGGGCATGCTAGGCAGGATACTTCATATTTGAAACTCGCGACTTAATTCCGATATACCTCGGAGGTCCCAGGAGGTGTCCTGCTTAGGCATCGCGCTCGACTCATGATCGAACAGTCAGTTTTTCTCGAGTATCTTCATAAGTGTGATTAGACGGGACAGAACATGAACGACCAGCTACGGCTTCTCTCCCGGCTTCGTCTTACGGTGGTCAGGTCAGTAAAATGAGATAATATTGTAGTGCATGCCATTTGTCTCTGCATTTCATATTTGGAGCTTATTGGCCGTCCCAACATCCATGTTTGCTCACCGGAAACCTATATGGGAGCAAAAAGGGGGATCTTTTAGCCAGCAGCAGTACAGCATGAGTTTAGGGGCGGCAGCCTCCCCGGAATACCGGGTTCTTATAGTACTGCTACGCCGAACACAAGGAAATGCAAGACCAGGTGTTTCAGGGGAATGTCTAAAGGTTGTTTCATAGTATCGGGTACTGATGTCTTGAGGGAGGGAAACAAGAGGATAGGAATCGAGATGCTCTAACGGTGAGCTCACGTTATAAGTGAAGTCGGGCTTTATTGCTACGAACCGAGCATCATTGCTAGCGCCAGCGTTTGGTTGTCGTGCCAAGCAATCTTGAGGCCGTTTGATTTAGGTGTGTTAGGGCGCTGCAGCTTAGTGGTGTTAATGGTAGAAAGCGCTGTGGATAGGAAATGATGCCGCTAAGATGCGCTGGAGTAGGAATGTAGAACGCTGCTACTTAGCGCTGTATGTCACCCTGGAAACCCGGCCGCACATGTGAGATGAATGACTGCCCATTTTGGACTGAAGTTACTTACCCATACAGGTAGCTACAGTCACAGACCACGTAACGTACCTACAGGTATGGGAATATGGGTTCTCTGTACGGTAGACGATAGGCTACAACCGGCCAAGCTTGATATTTTGAGCCGACGGTAGCTGAAACCCAAGCTTAAACCTGCCTGGAGCCACAA
The DNA here is from genome assembly GCA_022385595.1 of Xylaria palmicola. Lineage (NCBI taxonomy): Eukaryota > Fungi > Ascomycota > Sordariomycetes > Xylariales > Xylariaceae > Xylaria > Xylaria palmicola. The sequence continues at coordinate 120,092 of MU281335.1, read as the reverse complement.
GTATGCAGCAATCATCAGATGGAGCCAATGAGTAATGTGGTCACACGATCGAGAAACAAGCTGTTCAGACATACTCACGGCGATAGCAGCTCCGGCCGTGTTACCATGTCCCGTAGGCATTTACCCCTCGTCCCTCATGTCACAGTAGCAAATCGGATGTAACTCAATCAGAAAAGCCGTGCCACTCCTCTCCATCCTCCTCCTCGTCCTTATCCGCTCTGCCATTAGAATCTTTAATCAAAGATGCCTTTCCACCCTTCTTAGTCACATTCTTATTACGTCTTCTTTTCATCTCTTTCCCGTCGTCTATGTCGACCATTGAGATGTTACCCATGCCACGGCGCCGTTTTTGCACGTAAATATGAGATTGGCGCACTACATATACAGTCAACATAGTTTTCATAACCTACGACTGTGACTTACTGGAATGTAAAGGTGCTGATTGATTGTCAGATGAGTCAGACGAGATAACGATCATCTCCAGAGACCTCCCGTTTTGCTGCCCTGACATGTTTCTGTTGTCGGCTGACGTATTCTGGGAAGAGCGTACTCCCCGAGCAGACTCGGCATCATGAGAAATATCGTCGTCGTCGTCGTCGTGATGGTCGCTATCAACAGGGTGCACAAAACTGCACGAGGCCGACGTATCATGCCACTTGCAGTTGGCACAGGCACAGCAAGCGCCGGGCACGGGGGCTCGATCAAAGCGGACGCACTCTGGAAATATCATAGCCCTGCCTTTGTCGATTTTAGTCCGACAGGCTTCGCAGCGCTCCGCTCGGGACCTGGCCGCTTCCCCATTCCGAAAGATGATGGCAGCATACACATGGCTCTGGCGATAAAACATTTCGTCGTTCACGTAGTCGCGATGGATAATGATACGGCGGTTGTGGGCGAGGAAGTCCACCTTGTCGTACAGCTCACGCTGCCAATCTGTGAGGCAGCGGGCTTTAAGGTTCGTTCTACTATCCTTGATGACAACATATTGCGAAATAAACTCGTCGGTAACGAGTGTAGAGTGCTTCCACCGTCCGAAATGCTTGCGCTTTGCCCCGTAGTACTGTTCTCAGCTAGCGTCAGTAGACAAAACCGTAACCAGAAGCTGTGGCAATAAATACAGTCTCCGGGAAGTCAGGTGCAAGTAAAAGCCAATGGTGGCTGGTAGCATGGCGGCGCACGGGGGGGGTAAAGGGGGGGAGGTGTGTGTGTGTGTTGTGTGTCGTGATATTTAGGAAGCGCAGGGGAAGCCACACGTAAGCCGAGATTGGGCAGCGAAACCATAGTACCGAGGTGGCTGCCGTACAATTGGGTAACTCACCTCGACGGAGAGCATGATGCTCGCGTGGTATATGGAAACGCAGCAGTAGCCGGCAGTCAAGACGCAAAAGGCAATGAGCAGGGCTGGGATGGTAGACTTCCGGGGTGGACTTGCAAGGTTGCGTGCAAAAAATATCGAATGCCTGCAGAGGTTGAACTGGACATAGGTTGTCAAAAGTACTCGGGTAGGTACTTAACCTACTAGGTAAGTAAGTGCCTCCTTATACCTAAGGTTAAGTAGGTACCTAGCCTTAGGTACCAGGTATCATAGAGCATCGCAGTTGCTCAGTATGGCGACTGCTCAGTATGGCGACTGCTCTGTATCACCGTCACTCAGCCAACATCGCCCAGATATGTAGGTACCTAGGTATACACAGATACTGTTGCAAGCCCCTAATTCAGATGTTCCCGATTCATCTATAGCGTGATGACCGTACGTACCCTCTTTTAGAAATCTGGCCCTCGACGGCTTATTTATAGGAGATCGGACGGAATCCCAAGTTCTCCGTTGGGTATGGTTGTATGTAGGGCCTTGCCAAGCAAAAATATGCGTGGATAATGAGGTATATCAAGTTCAATGCCTGTTGGTGCGACTACGTACTGAGCTACCACCCACCTACGACCTTCTTCACCCGGAGTAGGTATGCTATCATGGGATGACCGGCATTCAAACTATTACAAGATACTACTGTATGAGTAGATACAATGGAAGAACCCCAGATACCAAGCAGTAGTAACCGGGCTCACCTTTTTAACTAACTTTTGAGATTAAGTTTCTCGCGAGGGGCAGGCTTTGCAACGACATTGAAGGTAAAAGTATTGGCCATATAGACGACCATATAGACGGTCACGTAGATTTCCTCGAGTTGTTTTTTTTTTTTCACCATTATAAACACCATGTTTCCTGACGTGTATTTTAGTTCGCCCTTATTTTCGTGGTTACATGGTAGGAGGGCAGTATTTCCACACAAGCTCACATGCGGGGTCGGGATTCTTTTTTCTCTTTTAATAGAAAAGGGGTAAGTAACACCCACTAAGCCTGTCAACTACTCGCCAAGTGCCTTTATCGTTCAGAAGTTAAGAATCAAACACCAAAGTTATCATGCCTTCTACCGCCGCCGATAAGCCGGAAATAGACTGGTCTCCTTGGAATGGCCAAGTAGTCAACAGCCAGTTCAACCCCATCTATTTCGCCTCCGGAATACGCGGCTCTCAGATCTAGTTGGAAGTTTAATATATTCCCAGACGCTAGGGTATTTTCTTACGCGGCCCGCTTCATCTCCGGGTCTATAAAAGCGACACTTTCGCTAATCATACGGTCTAGTAGTTCTTATAGCTACCTTGAGTGCATTTTTCAGTTCTCTTTATTGAGAATTTGACATGTTGAACGTTATGACTGTTGTGATTCTCTTGCCTGGAGTTATAGTACTGGCAGCTATATGGTCTGCTTCCCCGTAGCATTTCACCTCTCAACGCAGACAAGGATATGTATAAGACAGCAGCAAAGCGAGAACAAGAATTATGGCATCAAGGTGCCAATCACCATTTCAGTAATTACCTTGCTCGGTTAATAATGGCTCGTTTGGAAAGGGAGGTTTTTCTATTCATATAATAGTCAACTATAGAGTCAACGAGATTTATGTAGATCTATTCTCCGGGCCCTTCGCGGGAGGATCTAGCTAGGTAGGTTCTAATACTCTGGATAGCCTCACTTCTCTCGCTAGGTATTTCCTCTTTGAGTCAGTGTTTAAGACCCAAGCTTCGGACCTCCTACCTCCGGTTACCTTGCCTAAGGCCGTATTCAACTACCCCTGACAACGAGTGTCACGGCATATTCAGCTCCTCAACCGGTATGCGTGTGACAGTTTGTCACAGAGTAGCATTTATCTCGGGGTGATGTAGGATTCACTAGATAAATCACGCCGTCCTCCGGAAATAAAGATACAGATCTGGTTTTTATAGTTTGTTTTTCTTGTGTATTTCTTATAAGCAAGTAATATTCATCTCACTTAGTATTTCTTTTGATTGTTTGCTTTTGTAGTAGGAAATTACTATAATAACCATCAGAATTCCCCAAATTTATCAACCAACTCCAAATGATTGGATAGTATAGTGGTTAGTACGATTCGTTGTGGCTTGGCTTCAAACCACTATCAAATCCGAATAGACCCAGGTTCGATTCCTGGTCCAGTCATATTTTACATTTTTACATTTTTCTTGGTTCGTATTTGTGTTACGTACAGTGTGGGGGGTAGGTAGGAAGAATAATTATCAAATTTGAAACACAATGGGGACTTTTTCTTAGAAGAGCACATGTACCATTCTCAAGACTTCATCACGCTTTGATCAAACCTACTTACTCTAACAACAATACAAGAAAGTTCATTCATGAATGTGCCGCCCATGCTCACTTGTTGGCATTAACGGCTTGCGGTCCAAACAAACTTGTTTCAGTTATCCTTCATCACACTTTCGCTTGTTATATAGTATGCGATGCTTCACGCTTCTTATGAAATTAGGTATATATAGCAAATTGCCCACACATACGGTGATTCGACTACTCTCAAGCATAGTAAGTCGCAATCCTATTTCCCCGAGTTATGCTAATGAAACCGTCATCAAAAGGCTGCTTGCGGCTTTTACGTTCTTTTCACTTTGTTGTCACGCCTCTTGTTTAAGCACCTGCGTGTTGCCAGTTTTCATGCGCTGCCAGATTCTTGAGCGCTCGCGTCTTGTCTTAACGCACTGTTGGAAGATTCTGCCTCGTAATTCGGGGAATTGTCATTTGAAAGAGTTTCACCTGCTTCAGGCCTATCAGTCGTGGAATTACCATCAACGTCGTCTGCCAGTGCTGCGGAAGTGGCCGCTGCGGCCGCCTCAGCTTCCTGTTGCCTTTGTCTGTCTGCCCGAGCTTCAGCCTCGACCTGGGCGATATGTCTCTCGGCCAAACCTGGGGCGAGACTAGCAATGAAGAGGATACCAGCACGCTCTAGTCGTCTTGCCTGGTTCAATAACCAATTGGCGTTGTCTTGGCGGCGCCGTTGGACTAACCTGGCTGCCGCGTCAGCCGGGTTGGGATTTTGTGGCCTCGCAGGATCCATGTCGTTTGCATCTCCAGCTTGAGCGTTTTCCGCTGCCGCATGCTGCTGATTACGACCTTCACCGTCCGCGGCAAGAGGGATTAGGTTCTCTAAATGGCGTCGTAGAGGAACCCATATTTGCTCGGCTAAAGGATTGAAAGCTCCAGTGTTGACTATGAACAAGGCGATTGCAATCGAAATCACAGTAATCCACCGGGACCAACTGGATGTTGGGGAGGTAAACCACCAAATGAACAATGCAAGGCGAATTATCATCCATATATGAGGCCATATCTGGACTATCCTAATGGCATGGACTTGAGGGTTTGCCATTCCATGACCGAGGTGGGCTTGCAAGGGGTCTGGTACTTGCAGCACATTCTGAGGCTGTAGTTGAGGTTGTTGGGCCGGTGGCGGATTGTTTGGGTTAGTATTTGATGTGTTTCTATTAGCTATAGAGGACCTCGGGATAATCCGCGGTGGAGGATCTTGCCCCGGATGTGGTGCGATTGCTGAAACGATATGGAATGGCATGGGTGCGGGAGGAGCACCAACGGGTTGATAACTGCGGAGCTGAGAGCTAGAATATGTTCCTAGGGTCCCATTTAACAAGACCGCTCGAGGCCCATCCGGTGAAGAGAGAATATATACTTCGGGCGTTGCTAAGGATGCTTGGCTTGTACTAGTTCCGGCGGAGGCGTTGGTAGCACGTCCGGTTGCTCGTAAAGGATCGGGGGTACCGGCTGTGCTTCCATTGCGAGATGGGACTAGAGGTGTTGTAACGCCCGGCGGAATGGGCTGCTGGTTCTGATAGCTTGCTAAATTTGCTAGGGAAGAGCTGCTAGCATTCCGCCGCATAGCATCGACCATAGCGCGTGTTGCAGAGTCCATATCTGGTGGGCGAAAATTATACTGAGAATCATATCCTCCCAGTGATCCTGTGAATGGGGTTGCCCGTGGCTGCGGATTTGGGGGCACAGGCGTTTCAGCTGATGGAGCGGGAGGGCCGGTACTCCCAGGTCTATGCGCCGTAGTAATGATCGACTCGTTGACAATAACACGCCACCGCTGGCCATCCGGGCCGACCCCTTCACGGACTACAGTACGTGTGGTCTCAGGGCCAAATGGGGACCCTGTTCTGCCTGGTGTCGTGGTGCCTGGACCACCTCGGTTCTGTATGCCATGTTGATTCATCGAGCTGAGTAGTGGATTTTGATTCTGGGCCTGAAGCCCTAAATTCCCTTGGAGTTGGTTCTGCAAGAGGTGCTGCACTGTCATGCCAGGTGGGAGTTGAGTGCCATTCAAGGCACCCGGCGCCTGAGGGTTGCCATAGGCCAGGTTAGGGTGGGGACCGAGCCTCACGTAGGAGCGGGCGTGATGCTGTGGCTGCTGTGGGAGCTGATGGCCCGGGGACTGTGAGCGAGAGCTTGCATGTTGGCTGGAAACGGGCCGGGGGTTTGGCGTCTGGCCGTCGGAAAGATCGCGTAAGACGAGATGGAGAGTCTGGTGGTCTGCGGTCCGAAGCTGCGATGGGCACGTTATTATTGCTATTCTTGCACAGGCAAATCGCAAAGGTATAAACCTACCGGCTCTTCGCCAAACAGCTCAACCATGGTCTCGGACTCTCGTGCCAGCAGGCGTCCTCTATGGATAAGCCGCTGTGCATCGTCTGGCGGCTTTGTGGTGACGTGGCTCCGTATCCGCTCCTTCAACTGCTGAACCGTCGTCGTGATAGGGATAGTCAGGAACAGAGGCTGAGGCACATTAAGTGACGGTGAGAGAATCTGCAGTGTGAACTGGCCGGGCTCCTCCGGCGCAGAAGCCGACGACTCGATTGGGCTGCCCGCCATTGCAACGACGACGGGTAAACGGGCGGGCGACAACAAAGGCCCAGGTGGCCTCTGAGATGGAGGCGGCGGGCTTCGTCGGGTCCAGAACTCCAACTGGGCAATCACCACGAGAAGAGAGGACCCGGGGTGATGTCTAGCATGTTAGGCAAAATATCGCCGGGGATGCAGTTATAGAAGGAGAGCAAGGGAGCGTCCAGGTATCAGATCTGCCGATGGCGAATCCAAGCACCAAACTTGACAGAATAAAAGTCGAAGACAATAAAAGGAAAGACAATGAAAGAGCAAGAGCAAGAGGAAGAAGAAGAAGAAGAAGGAGAGGGAGAACAGATAGTGTTAGCAGTTGATGTCTTGTGCCAAACTGATGCAGCTGGTTTGATTGTTAATAAGTTGAGGTACGGTTAGGTAGGTATAGGCTAGATGGCAGTAGGTAGTCTTGCTGTCCTTAAGGAGCACAGTACCCCACGTACCGGCCAGCTGTTCCCGAAGGTACCTAGATACGGCGGTAAGCCTTAGTGTACCGGCCGGTAGTATCTACAAATTGGCCGGCAGGTTGCTACGCGAGAAAGGATACAGTTGTGTACATACATGGAGCTAGAGAAGGTGTTAAACCGCCTTGGTATTAGCGCATCCTAAATTAGTAAAACCCACGCTACACCTCATGTCCTCCCGGCGTCTGCCCGCTTACACCGCCGAATTCTATCAACTAAGTAGGTACCTACAAGTAGAAGGGCTCTGTACCCATGCATAAACTTGCGTCATGGTGCTGGACCTGGGTACTGCATCCTGGCTAAATCCTGCGAACCACCTTCGCCTTGCTATTTTGTACCGTATTGACTCTTTCCGCTTGATTCCTGTACCAGCACCGAATTCCCCTGCCTCCGAAATACGCTTTTCCAAGCCGGTGCCATGCTGTGACGAGGTGATCCGTGCCTTGCAAAAGCCCCTAATTTCTTAGCCGGGTTTTCTCTTCTCCAAGGACTCTCCAACCCCAAGGCAATGGCAACACCGTCGACGGCTTTGATTCGGGGACGAGTCCGTCTGCCCTCGAATGCCGAACCGCAGTGTCTTTGTCGCCAACCAAGAAGAGCCAATGTCTGGCCACCAGCACGGCCATTCGCTGCAACCTCCAAGGCTTCTTTCCACCACTCGAGGCGTGTGTCCCAGAATCGGGACCGCTTCGGCTCGAGACTTCGACATGCCCTGAACGACACGAAGGTCAAGTGGTATCCCATACCCGTGGGGCTCGGCGTGGGGCTTTTGGGCTTCATACACTTCTATAAAACACAGGCGCGGGAGAAAGAAAGACTCGAGAGGGAGGCATCCGAGGAGCAAGAGCGGCGCCCCAAGAAGCGGTCGAGGGTGCGCCCAGATGGACCATGGTAAGCCGGGCAATATCTGGAGCTTCTCAAGCTGCTTGACTTACACTGATTTCCAAACAGGCAAGTTCAGGTCATGTCCACTCTGCCTCTCAAGGCCATGTCGAGATTGTGGGGCAAGTTTAACGAACTCACTATCCCGTATTACCTGCGTGTGCCCGGCTTTAAGCTCTACGCCTTTATCTTTGGGGTGAACCTAGATGAGGTATCAGAGCCTGACCTCCGCGTTTATCCCAACCTAGCCGCGTTCTTCTATAGGACCCTGAAGCCCGGCGTACGGCCGTTGGATCCGGACCCGAATGCTCTGCTGTCGCCCTCGGACGGGCGTGTCCTGCAGTTTGGGAAAATTGAGGGAAATGACATTGAGCAGGTGAAAGGCATGACTTACACCGTGGATGCGCTGCTGGGGAAGAACACGCCAGCGCTGAGTCTGTCGGGCAGCGAGTCCGAGCCAGACGCCGAGACCGGCGAGCAGCGACGCGCTAGCCGCAAGCTACACGGCGACGAGGAGCTAGTCAAGGCTGACGAGGAATTCGCCAAAGTGAACGGCATCTCCTATACCGTCCCCGGCCTGCTCTCGGGTGGCCCCAAGGAAAGCCACGAGAACCCCAAGATCGAGGACCAGAGCGCTGTCCCTTCCAGCCCGAGTGCCGTCTCCGAGGTGAGGGCTGATCTCGCGCTGGGCGAAACGCCCTGGTACACCGTCAGCCCCGATAAGAAGACATCTCTCTACTACGCCGTCGTCTACCTCGCGCCGGGCGACTACCACCGCTTCCACTCGCCCGCCAACTGGGTCGTTGAGCGCCGTCGGCACTTCGCCGGCGAGCTGTACTCGGTATCGCCGTACCTACAGCGCACGCTGCCCGGGCTCTTCACCCTGAACGAGCGCATCGTGCTCCTCGGGCGCTGGCGCTGGGGCTTCTTCTCCTACATCCCCGTCGGCGCCACCAACGTGGGCTCCATCAAGATCAATTTCGACAGGGAGCTGCGGACCAACTCCCTCCTGACCGACACCGCGGCCGATCAGGCGGCCGAGGAGGCATCGGCGCGGGGCGAGCCCTACAGCGGCTTCGCCGAGGCCACATACGCTGCGGCGAGCTCGGTCCTGGGCGGCCACGCGCTGCGGCGCGGGGAGGAGATGGGCGGCTTTCGGCTGGGGAGCACCATCGTGCTCGTCTTCGAGGCTCCTACTTTGGACCCCGTCGGGGGTAAGCGGGGTTTCACGTGGGGCGTCGAGCGAGGACAGAAGATCAAGATGGGCCAGGTGCTCGGCCGCGTTGACGAGTGAGCCCGGGCGTTGCGCGCCGTGTATAACACCTGATATCGGGGGGGGGATCAAAGGGGCGGAGAACTGTACAAATGCATGCTGTATATAGACAAACATTGGTCTCAGTGGCAGACTGCTGGTGAATGACTGAAAAATAACACAAGAAACAAATCAAAATAACACTGTACTCTACCTTTTCACACAAAGTCTGCAGTGTTCGAAAATTAGTACTCATGATTGCGAATCCCACCCATGTTTCTAGAATCCAATCGAGCTATTATTCATAGGGCTTGAGGTTAGTTGAGGTCACATTTGTGGTAGTTACCACATCGGAAAATTATGAGGAGCTCGAATTTTCTGGGTCAACGGAGGCAACTCTAGTTTTCTATCTCTCATTCCTAATACTCTACAACGGGGATAAAACAGAAAGCCAATTAGCCAACAGAACTTTGGGAAGGAGGAAGTGTTACTATGGGAACACCGAACGGAGGAGCAACTCTAGAAGAACAGGCCACAGGTGGAAAGTCAAGCCGTGCAATAACCCCTCCGATTTCCGTTTCCCTGTTTGCACCGTATAGGAAGTCATTTTCGCCGCTATTCTGACGCTAACAGGATCAATACATAGGCAGGGGATACCAGTAGCAACATAAAAGCTATCCCCACCACGATCCTGTTATAGTCTCGGGCCTTTTGTTTGCCTCAACTATCTTTCTCCTGCCCTAAACACCCTCTCGTGCAGACCGTTTTCCTCTCTTGATCCCACCACAACTCCATTACCCCCTGGTGCGAGGGTTTCGCATCATTTAAGACTTATCCACCCAAAGCGGGGCGACAAGCCCCAAGAGGCTACGGATTGTCAAATATGTACGGGAAACGAATGGTCTGTGAGAGTTCTGTCATGAACATAGCATCACACCAGAAGCCTGTCCAGTATCGATCATCGTTGAGCCTTTGGAAAACTGCCTCGGATATATGTATCCGGGGCAAGCTTTCGACTTGCAATAAAACCGATAGTAATCCGTAACAGATCCGGCCAATTCACAAGGCGAAAACCAGTGTGACGGTGCGCATGATGGTGGTGGTGAAAACTGCACAGTAATGCGAATTGAAAGATGCGAGAGACACGTAAAAGCGGGCTTGGTCGTGGAAAGGGGTTCATCGTGAAAAATGATAAGAGTAAGAAAATAAGGTAGGCTCCCCGGGCAGGCGTCTTGGGATATCTCATTCATCATCGTAGAAGAATAGAGACTGAGGACTATCGCTGGCTTCTGGACGAGCTTATTGAGCTTTGTCGCTCGTGAGGCCGACGATCTCTGCGGTCTCCATCCTGCAGCTTGAGCGAGTCCAGCCGTTTTTGATTGTCTTCCGTCATAGAGTCTGGCTCATCATTTGCTTTAGCAGCCGAACTATCATTAGCTTTCCTCTTGTTCGCTTGTTCTGTGATGGCTGCCCATTTCTTTTCTCGGAGAGCCTGCCTCGCTGGCGCATTGTTCTGCTGCTCGTTATAGTCATGAGAACAGTCATCGAAAAGTTGAGGATTAATTTCCATAAAAAGCTTCATGGCATTGTATACCATCCCATGGATTGTCCTAGCAAGGTCAGCTGTTGTCACTCACACTTGATCATGCGGTACTAACCTATTCCAATGCCCTTTGGAATTCTCGTAGAGTGGAGCAAACATTATCGGCAGAATAATCTCCACGTTGTCGCTCACCAGGTTGCAGAAGTATTCGTTGTTCCAAAAGTAGAGAGCTCGTTCTGCTACTTGAAAATGGGGACTAGCTACCGACTTGGCAAGCTGATGGAAGAGAGGTTCCTGGACTTTGGCAAACTCTGCTGGGTCCATTACCTCAAATATATCTTCTACCTCGTTGAGGTACATTACCTCCTTTGTACTGTTGACCTTGGGCCAATATCGTAGGAGCCCGAGCACGACATCTTCCGTCAAAGACGCATCCTTCTCTAGGAACTGAACAATGCAGTAAGCGAGTTGAGGATGGTACATACTCAAGCTCTTGACCTTATGAAGGGGCAGTAGTGTTCGTGTCAGGAAGAGCTTGTGCTCCTCCTTTAGAGGCAAAGCAAACCCATTGATAATGGATCCTAGAATCTCAAGCAGCTCGGCAACGCCGTTAAATCGCTCTGTCTCATAAGTAAACTGGAAAAAAACGTTGTTGATAGACCGTCGGATAAAGGAGCGAAGATTGAGGAATTTGCCGTATATGCGATGCAAAGTCGTTTTGAGAAAATCTCTTTCGCGTGGATCCTCCGAATCAAAGAGCTCGAGCAGTTGAAGAACGAAGCTATGGTCGATGTAGGCCTTGGCAATGTTCGTGTTGAAATCTTGGCTTTCAATGAATCTGAGGAAAAACTCATAAACAACTTGTATGTGTGGCCAGGCAACCTCCAGCACTGGCTCGTCCTCTTCAGGGTCGAATGCTTCACCTTGAGGATTCATCGGTGGAGGAATGGGCCGGAAGAGGTTCTTGGCGAACATTTCGACTACGCGAGGGTACATCGGCTCTGTGATGACCTGCCGGTTATTGGCAACATAATCCAATAATTCGTGGAGGGCCAGACGCTTGATCTCTTTCGACTTCATATCACCACTGGCATCGTTGAAATCAAAGATCACATTGCACTGGTCGATCTTCTGCATGAAGAGTTCCTGCCGGCGGTTGGGAGGGACCTCGTGGAAACCGGGTAGCTTCTCGAGTTCCCTATGTGGATGCGGGGACACATCGAAGCGGGAGGAATGCTGGCGCTTAGGGGTTCGAAGGCCTTCAGGTACGTCTTTCGGTGTTTGGTGTAGGCGATCGAACACCATCGACTTCTGGCCAGCCTTCGGCGGCGGAGCAAGGTCGTGGGGCATGATCTCAGGCGCACCAGGCGGTGGGATATGCTACAGTACACGAGTCAGAGGGAAGCTTCCTTGAAGCCAATCTGCAAGACTTACCGGCGCAGTGCTCGGAGAGATGACAACGGTGGGCGGGAGGGTACTGTGTCGCGACGGGGTGACCGCTCCGTTGGGCGATTGCTGAGAGCCCAAGCCGCCGAACCTGTCCGACACGTTACTCGCGCCCGCGGGACTCCCGAGCGACCCTTGGCCGTGGGCCGGATCGCCTCCCATGGAGGCGGCGTTATTTGGAGGCAGAGGCTTCATCCTGGGGTCGTTGAGCGTCGACGTGGACGAGGAGGGAGTCAGGTTGGGGGATTGGGTCTCTCGGCTGGCGCCGGACGAGGGAGAGGCGGTTCCATCCTTCGAGTCCTTGTTTTTCTTGGACGACTTGCTGTCACTCTTGCCCCGCGACAGCTGCGAGAGAGACGCGTTGTTAGCACCAGTACGCTTGGATGGGGTTGGACGGCGACAGTGATGGGCAGCCCAGCAACGAATGCGTACACTTACGACGCTCTGCCTGAAGCGCTTCATTTTCGTAGGTCACGGCCTACACGGTCACGGCGGGGTCGAACGCCCAAGGTGAGGGCTCTGCTTCGGGCAGCGAAGGGATCAGAATGGGAGCCGCAAGTGGTTGTTTTGGCCGAGATGGACGAGGTCGGTCATGCGTAGCAGGCGGCAACAGAACCCGGCGCTGGGGCGACGAGGGCAGTGATGGTATTCGCAGTCCAAGAGACAATGCTTGTTTATTTCACCGTCTATTTTCCGGTGCGGAGCCTCGAGGGCGACGGCTTGGAGCGCGCAGGGATCGGGGTTCGCTGTTGCGACAGCAGACCGACGGCAGATCGGGGCCGGCAGTACCAATTCAGACAGAAAGAGCAGATGTGGTGGCTTGCATAATTCGACCTGGGATTCTCGGCATGGAAGAGGTTGGGCAGTTCAAGTGAGAGTCGACGAGGGACGAGGGCAGACAGGTTAGATAGACAGATGTAGGTGGTAGGTTGGCAGGTAGGATAGGCACTGAGGGTCGGTAGGTAAGTGGTCTGTAGGTACCTCACTGGTTAGTTGGGGGTGGTCGTTATAGAGGTGGAGAAATGAGCCACCACTCCGTGACAGTGCAGGGGGATCAACAGGTCAGCCGCCTGGGTGAGTGCACAGCCGGTCGGATACCTTGGAGTACCTAGACTAGACTAGATATACCACCGACTGTTCCTCACTCTTTCCCACAGGACTGAAGGTCTCATGTCTCACGGCCGTGATATTAGAATCAAAACAACAGAGGTACGTGCTAGTTTTGGTTTTAGGTATTTTCCTTTTTATGTCTACTTTGTTGGCATTGAATTCTTACCCGCTGTAGGTACATCGTGCTTTAGTTCCCGTACCTAAGTACCTACCTAGGTAGGCACACAGAGGCACACGGACCTAACGTCAGGTACCTAAGGTACCTACTTACCTACAGGCTGCTCCCCACCTGACCGAACTGTGTTAGGTAACTTACCTGAAGTTTATCTAGGTACTCCGTACTTGGGTACCTCTACGCAGGAGGGCCGGTCTCTTCCACCTGCATCTGTGGACTGTCTGTCAACCTGCCGTTTGCTTGTTTGCTTCGTGCACAGGAGAGCTGTTCCAGTGCATTCCGGCGCTGATATCCAAGTATCTGTACCTACCACCTTAGGTATCTACCTCAGGTATCTGAATCATGGTTACACGGCTGTGAGACGGCCTGCCTTTGACGTGGTCAGTGCGGCCGCCTTTACCAGCCTGGAGAGTGAATGAGAAGGGAATATCCTGTATCCCGTGTCTTGTCTCTGGGTCAACAATGATTGGATGCTCCTGAGAAGACAACAGCGGCCCCCCGGAGCAAGCAAAGCTCGCGCTTTTAGCCACTATCAGTCATCAGTCGGCGGGTACGGCTCCCAACCACGACTTGCAGCAGTCTTGGCCCATTACCTCTGTGGCTGCATGCTGCACTATCAAATGGCCAACTGACATGGTTTTTTATTACCATTACATCATCCCACAAGACCTCCCGGTGGCCGGGAAATAGTAGCCTTCTCTACCAACTTCGACCTTGCCTATAACCCTTTGAGCTCACAATGAGCCGCATCACAGGTGCCCACACTCAAGGCGGCGCCCTTCTCGGCCTGCATGTCTCGGACACGGGCCTCCCCGGAAGTGCGCCTACTTTTGACGTACCTGAGCGGAAGATTGTTGCAGTCGACCACCCCTGTATTCTGCGGAACCTCGAGAACGGGCTGCGGTCTTTTGGACCGAGGCCGAATTTCCAGAAAGTGAGGCGCAATGTGCAAACAAGAGTCCTATGGAGCAAACGCTAATGCTCTTCCTATCCTGTAGCTAGTAGATGATATACAGGAGCCGCAGGCGCTTCCACTCTGGTTCCGGCCTGACAACCCTGCATCAAAACCCATAGTATCTCATCATACTACTACTAACAATATCCTACTAAAAATCACCGTCCCGAAAAGAACAGGGCGGAAACGGAAGCGCGGCAGTGATGAGCCTTTTTCAGGGGATCCCGATATTTCAGACGCGGCCACTATGGCCTCCCGAGCGGGTGTGGTTAGTTCGGTAGCCCGACAGGATCGCCCACCAACTATACTGCGCAAGCTTCGGGATAATCCTGACCGGTACCAAGCCGAGGCCGTGGGGATGATTCGAGATAGCCATAGGTACAGGGGACTGGCCGATTTTCAATTCGCCAATACGAATACTCCATTCCTGAGAAACGTGGCTGAGCACTTACTTCCCTTGAATTGTATGGCCACCCTTGTGTTCGCTCTTGCTTAGACATACTAACGACATATCCACAGTCTCTACACTGCGGCAGTTCAAGTTGGAGGAGGGTGTTGCAACAAAGCCTGGCCTGGAAATCATTCCTCCGCCGCACTTCACGGATAAGGTCATCGGATTTAATTACAACTACGAGCAGAACCCGGGAATTATCGATCAGGGGCTCGACGAGGAGGGAGAAACCCGGTTGATTAACCGCCAGGGCAGGAACAAGTTCTCCTACGGCCACTTTATTCACCACGATGCGTTCCCTGCCCCTGACAGGCCGACGCGCATGGATGGCGAGGCTCAAAAAGTGCCCGACTCTTTGATGCAGCAGCTTCGCCAGGCGATGGAAAGACGACCGATCTGGACGCGTCGCGCGATTGTCAATCAAGTGCGAGGTAATTATACCGAGTCCACTCTAAAGGTTGCGTTGCAGTTAATGGGCTATCAATTCCGGGGTGGTCCATTTCGTGATGCGATTGTCAAATACGGGATCGATCCCCGACATGATTCCAAGTACCGTCAATACCAGACACTTTCATTCAAGCTGGCCAAGAACCTCGTAGGTTCAACCAAGGTCCCTTGGCAAACCATACGCAGAGGCCAAGTCAGAAGCTACACCAAAAATGACGATCCCACAAGCCATATATGGGATGGTGAGAGCTACTCTACCGATGGGAAGCTCTGGCAAATCTGCGATATCACCGACCCATTTATGGTTGATATAATAACGAATGCACCTGTTCGTTCTGAGTGTGACTTGAGTGAATCCGGCTGGTTCCACCGAGGTACATGGCAGAAGATCAAAGCAGCTATGAAAGCCAAGATGATTGCTATCACGAAAGACAGGCTCGGGTCGGAGACGGACGATCCGCTGAAGAAAGGATACATCTACAACTCGTTCATAGCAAGCAGGCTAGCACAGTATCCGGACGAGTCTGACAAGCCGTTTACCATCTCGCTTGAAGGGCTACTACGTCCGTTGCAAGACGTCGACAGCGCAAGAATTCGTCGCCGCCCACCTGCGCCTAACCGAACGGCAGTAACTGCGACACCAGACATGTCGATAGGCCCTGAAGGAGAGCATGGGGTCGAGTCGGCTCAATGGTCCCCTGGGAGGAATAATGACGACGGCGAGGCCTTCTCTCCTGGTGATGGCTGGGAAAACATGGTTGGTAGCGACGTGGAGGATGAAGATGCTATGGGTGAGGATGATTTGGTTTGAGATATTATAGCAGATCAAGTTTGGATGAGACATACGAGTCACTACAAGTAGCTCATACGAATCGGATTTATCTGGTACAAAAGTATCCAGGCGACGTTAGAAGGTTGCATACTGTTCAGGAGCCAAGGACACCAAACCAGTATTACCTTAGGTACTTACTTTTAGCATGATAGATTGCTAGTCGCAACCATCTATCTATCTTCAAGTTTGGTGTTCTGGAGGAGACCCCACTTCGGTGTAATGCTAGATAGATAAATCTCCGCCGTTGCTCGACCCCGAGTTCTTAGGTATCCGGGGTACCGGTGCTTAAATGGGTACAATGTACATACGGTGGATGAATGCCTGTATAAATCGACAATCGATAACGGCTGCAACCTCGGCATTCTCCCGATTGAGTGCTTCCCAGCCGAGCTCCTCACGGCGAGTCCGCGAATCCGGGGCTATTACGCGATCCCCATGTCTGGGGAAGCGTTTCTCGATCCGCGAGGGCTCGAGTATGTAAATGACAAGACATCCTTGAAAGCTGCGCTGCTCAGAAGGCCGCCCTGGTACATATCCCAAACAGTCTGCTTGTCGTTCAATCCTCCGTTTCCCTTTTAGAAAGATAAATTCGGCGAGGGACAGCCGACACGGACACGGCACATCATGGCTGACGAGACGGCGCTGAACGACTTCCCGTCGCTCTTCTCACTGAAGGGCAAAGTCGCGGTCGTGACGGGGGGCTCGCGAGGATTGGGCTTGAATGCGGCCTCAGCGTAAGTCCGACACCGCCCCCCTCTCTACTATGTTTTGCCTATTGTTTCGCCGAATTGCGTCACACTACCATCGCTCCCGGCCTGGGTTGCCTCGGCAGACCCGGACATCGCACGCCTGCTTTTACACGGGGTTTCCCCATTCTTCCTCTGGCCGCCAGAAGAGCGCTCGCTGACGTGCCTATTTCTCTCTCCCTCTCCATAGCTTCCTCCAGGCCGGCTGCTCCAAGGTCTTCATCTCGTCGCGCAAGGCCAAGGCCTGCGAGGCGGCCGCGGCCCAGCTCAACAAGCTCCCGAACCTGCAGCCCGGCGCGCGCGCCATCGCGGCCCCCGCCGACAGCGCCACCGTCGAGGGCGTCGAGTCGTTGGTCGCCCAGGTGGCGGCGCACACGGGCCACGTCGACATCCTCTTCGCCAACGCCGGCGCGACCTGGGGCGAAGGCTTCGACACGCACCCGGAGTCGGCCTTCGCCAAGGTCATGGACCTCAACGTCAAGGCCGTCTTCGTCGCGGTGCAGCGCTTCGCCCCGCTGCTGCAGGCGCGCGCCTCGCTCGAGGACCCGTCGCGCGTCATCATCACCGCCAGCACCGCCGGCCTCGGCGTCGGCACCCTCGGCCGCCAGGCCACCTTCGGCTACTCGGCCTCCAAGGCCGCCGTCCTGCACCTCGGCCGCAACCTCGCCGTCGAGCTCGCCCCCCGCCACATCCTCGTCAACTCCATCTGCCCCGGGTTCTTCCCCACCAAGATGGCCACCGGCCTGCTCGAGATGACGGGCGGGCTCGACAAGCACGCCCGGTCCAATCCCACGCGCCGCCTGGGCCGGCCCGAGGACATCGCCGGCGTCGTCGTCTACCTCGCCAGCCGGGCTGGGGCGCACGTCAACGCGGCCACGATCGAGATCGATGGCGGGGCGCTCTGGAGCTCCGGGCAGCTGCTCGAGGCGAGCGACCCCAAGTCGAAGCTATGAAAAGGGTTTGGGCAGATGGACACTCGTACAATGCAGGCATGTATGTTTCTTAAGCTTATTAATATTCAGGGTGACAGGTGCAACTATCAAGTGTTTTGTCGATGGTACTGCTGTCTTCTTTTTCCAACGTTGGAACAAAAATGCTAGGTATCACTATATTAGTCTATCCTGAGACACCATAGGCCCCGTGTTATGCGTTCCAAATATACAGAATGACGCCTTCCCATGCTACAGACCTGTCTCTCGTGGCACTTAGCCCCTCTATCTTGTAGTTTGTATATATTTACTGATAGACTCTGCTGTTTTGCTGGCTCCTTCTCATGTTATATATCCAATGCCACTGTAGTCCCGGTTGGGGCAGGCTCATCGGACTCAGGCTTGCGCGCTATCCAATAACTGGCCTGGTAGACGGTCTGCAGCATGCTCTGCGTGTCCTGTACGTAGGGAGCCGTCAGACCTGTCTGCCGGGACTCGACGATGAACCCCATCTTCTCCACGAGAGCGACGACCTCGTCGTCCGTCAGCTCGAAACTGCCGGGATCGGCGATACCTAGCGAGTTGTTCTCGTCATAGTCGCCGTCGCCGTCGTAGCCGTGGTGGCCGGGGACGTGATTCTCCCAATGCCAGAGCAGCGGGCCGACGTTGATTAGCACACCGCCGGGGCGCAGGCAGTGCCGGATGACCTCCAGGTACCGGATCAGGTTCGGCGCCGTGTCCAGGAAGAAGACGGCCGCCACGGCGTCGTACATGCCTGTGTGTGCCTCGTCCCCGTAGAGACACAGGAAGTCGGCTGCGCACATCTCCATTGTCCCGATCTTGCCACCTGCCGCAGTCGTGTCGCTCAGTGTCTGCTGCGGGTGTATGTCCGGGATGCCGTACGAGGTGAGCTGGTTTTTGCGGCTCAAGTGGTTCGAGAACGAATGGATCCAAGGGTAGATGGTGTGCTGGCCTGCGCGCTCGCAGGAGTTAAGAACGTAGGACGACGCAAGGAGCTGGTGGTAGGATATCTCGTTCCCTTCTGTGTGGTAGCCTAGGCGGCACAGGTCAAAGACCAGGCGACCAAGCCCGGCACCAGGGACCAGCACCCGCAGCGGTGAAGGCTCTGGTGTCTGCGTATCCGACGGTGCCTGTGTCGCCGTGTTTGCGCAGCCAGCCGACTCTAGTTTACGCACCTTCTCAGCCTCCAGTGCCCTGAATACAGGGCCGTAGCATGCATCCCGCTCCACGCGGCCTCCCGAGGACCAATCTCGGTAGAACTGGCGTAGAGTGCTCCTAGCCCTGTCCAAGTCAGCGTGTTTTGAGATGCCGGACCATTCCTCGGGTATAACTGGCTCTTGGCCCGCCGGTATCATGCCGAACGAGCGCAGGCCCTTCTTCACAATGATGCGGGCCAGCTCTGCATTGCTCTCAATGGCGTCATCTACCCGGTCCAGTGTGTCCAGGTAGTTGAAGGGCGGGCCGGCCAGCATCTGCCAATGGGCCTGCGGCAGGGCATAAAAGGCCTGCCTGCGGAAATGTGTGCAGTTGAGATGGGCGTATTTGGCATATTGGCTGTGGGCTGGTCAGTCTTGGTGCTGGAGCAGTGATGCCATGATGGACGGGGTAAGAAGGAAACCAGACACACCTGAACGAATCCAGCGCGCAGAATATCACGCGGATCTCCTCGGGGTCCTCGATGGCGTCTTCCATGCCGTCCCACTCACGGGCCATACTCGTGGTGCCGGTTGCTGGGCGAGGCAAGCGAACCGGCGTCGTAGAAACCAAGTCACAACGACGGCGAGTGAGTATTGCTAAAGAGAGAGAAGTAGAGGCGTGCGGGAGATGCTTCTGCCTGAGGCGCCCTCGCAGCTGAGCTCGAACCCAAACTACCGGTAGCCTCGAAGGTGTACCTGCTAGGTAGGTACCTAAGGTAAGTACTCGAGTCGGAGCAAAGGAGGGGCAGGTGAGCAAAGCTACTATCTAGCTAACTAGTACTTGGGGAAGAGGTACCTGTAGAGTTCGCGACAGAGACTACCACATCATTACACCGAAATCAATGCCACAGGGTTCAGAATTCCCATACCAATCCCACAGTGATTTATAATCAGCCTGCTACGTCCATGCCTGAATACTCCTGCTGCTGGGGAGGGCGGGACAGCCGGCGAACGGGGGGAACGGGGAACGGGAATTGGTAGTCTATCGGTCATCGGCGGTTTCTCAGGTACGTACCTGTGGGCCGTTTTAGAGCCGGGAGAGGGGTGCTGAAGCTTGGGCCACCCGGCTTGTTCACCAACAAAGTACCTGCCCAGGTCCCAGGAAGTACCTAACTCGATCTAAGTAACCACTCACTATCTCATGCAACAACTCCCCATGAGAAGAGGCCCCTGAAAACACCAATCTCAACTTATTGCCAGAAGCTCTGACCTAGATCAATGGGTCACGGTCTATAAGAAACGAGAAGTACAAGTAAAAGCAGAGCATCCCGGGCTTCAAATTAAAATTTGTGCCTAGCACACAACTCGGTATACGGACCAGTCACCATCCCCTGGCCTATATTCTCTCTAAGAGTGCCTAATTGATAAGATGGAGACCTCAGTCTCTGAGCCGATCCAGGTCTCATTCCCCTTGCCACGGGGCATAGACACCAAGATTCACATTCGCTTGACAGTTCAGTCCAAGGCTATCCTCCTGTTCGTCACCACCGTGGCCGCCGAAGACTCGGACAAGCCGGCTCCCATGGGCTCGTTCGTCTATGCGCTGCCTGATGTACACCGCCCCCCGTTCTCAACTCTCTCAGCTAGTCGGTGCTTACATTGAACTGCAGAAATACAACTCCAATCAACCTCTATCCACCACCATCTACTCGGCGGAAGCAACGCTGGAGTTCACCACGCGTCTCGCCAAGATCATAGCTAAAAAGACAAACATGCCCGTGTACGTGGGAAACTCGATTAGCTTCGCGAACACAGGACTGGGCGGCACCATGGAGGAGGAGATGGAGGCCTTTAAACAAGTCGTGGCCGTTGCCATTGACAAGCTTCAACCGGTTATACAGGCAAAAAGTCATATGGCCAATGGAGTTGGTGTGAAGAATTGACTTTCAAACGCCTACCTAAGTCCATGCCGTACATTGAGTGATTGCCCATGATCGCGCCCTGTTACGCCGCACGCTCTTCCCCGCAGCCTGACGAATGGACACTGGCACCAGCCCTTTCTCTTTCTCTCTCTCTCTCTTCTCTCTCTCCACCTATCTTTGTCTCTCGCTTGTATGCATACGCACCGCACTATTATCATTGCATCTGGGCCAGTCCATCTGTACAACTTGCGCCTTCGGTACCATTCTGGCCCTTGTATGTGTCCAGCTGTGCATGGAATGTGAACTGGGGTTTCCCAGTGTATCGACGGGGGAAATCCCCAACCAACCCCCCCAGCGGAAATTCAGCATCCGTCGTGTCAATGGGGTCATTGGTCACATCGAGAGCTCCTTACCATGATAGCGCAGACCCGGGTTCGCGGAGTAGACGTCGTTACCTACTGGATTTTGAGCCTTTAACGTATTGGGAATCAAAACAACAACGGCAATTGCTTATATTACCTCGATGAATCATGCGAGTTCTATCTCTGGGAACCGACCACCTTCCTGAGTGATCTCTCTATTCGCATACTTGGAAAGTATGACCCAAACAAGCGGAGTGTTTCCCAAACACTTTAGATTATTGCTCTCTTTCTTGCCCGCGGCGGTTTATTTACCGACTTCCATCACTCGTCACCCATGCCAGATGCCTCAGATCTTGGAAACGTCTCTCGGTTATGATATCAACAGGTTAGCCGGATTTTGTCAATTAGAAATTATCACACTACCGCTTCGTTCGCTTCAGATATAGTGCCCAGACCAAGAAAAGGACAAGACGGCAACTCCATGGGCCTATAAAATGGAGGTGCTAGACATCGAAGCGTGAGATTATCTCCTTGACCTGAATAATATTTTACCTGTTACCATCTGACATATTTTACAGGCAGAGGGATCAAGTGCCCTGGAATAGCGACCACCTGCATCGATCACGATTGGAGGTTATCACAGCTCTCATCTGCGCGATTCTCGCCGGCATCTTTTTCACCGCTCTCCTCTTAGCCTTTATGGCTGTTTCCTTCCTCATAGCCGTGCTCACCCCGATCATCCTCCCCATAGTCTTAACCATGTGTATCGTTTCCGATGTCGGCATTAGGAGAATGAGATACGTCAATATCCATTGGAACATGCCTTTTTTAAGGCTACCTTTTCGTATTACCAGGCTCAGAGCACTTACAGCTTGGGAACGGGCCGTAGACATGGTCAATATAATCCTCGGAGATGGCACCTAGTTGTCCACGACAAACTTTTCTTCACACATAAGCCGACAGATCCCGGTACCTGATTGCGTCTCTTCGTAGAATTCTCCCAATAACGACGACAACAAGAACAATGGCAACAATTCAGGTTCCACGAATGTTAAAACCCCAGCAATACCAATGAAAACAGCAGTAATAATGACAATAACACGAACCTCCGAACAGCACCAGAGCGACAGGACCGGAGTGATTAGTTCAATTTCCTTATAGAAGAAGCAGGGTTGGCTAGTTTGCTCGGAGGTATCGACTGGAGAGCATGGCGATATGGCGTTTGGGGGTGACTGTTGCCCTTGCTTCTAGGCATGACTAGGCACAATGATTATAGTAACAGGAGCTTAACACAAGCGGTTTAATACAACAGCGATCATCAAAATTTTAATTGAGGCTACAAGAAAACTGCGGAGACAGCTACTTAAACTGAGTTAATCCGCCCGGTGACTAATTTCCGGAAACAGCACACTGATGCGGCCAAAAATACCCTCAAGCTTAGGCGCCCTCTATGCCGTCAATTTTCTCGGAAAAGAAGACTCGTCTTCATTTTACTCTTCGTCGTATACATGCGCATATCTGTCAACCAACACTTTAAAAGCACTACTATATTGGGATGGCGTTTTCCGCACTGATCCCAAATGCATGATATGCTTGGGTTTCTTTAGCGAAGTCAAGCTTTCGAGTTGTTGTATGTTCTAGAGATATACCTCATTGCCGCTCATAGTAATAAATCACGGCCCTATCTGCATAATCTAGATGGATGATACAATGGTCATGCGCCAGAAGCAGCCCCTATTCGAACCCCCTTGCCATACGGTAGTACACCGGGCACCTGCCATTATCACTACTCGTAAATTATACTTGGTTTCGGTAAACGCTTCTGTAGGGGCTGGAGAAATAACGTTCTTCTTAATATTTCCAGAGATTTCGCGCAACGCTGGCGGCTGGCATTCCCGTCCAATCATGGATACACCAGTAACAGCTAGATACTTCAAAGGCGATGAAGGAATGCTAACTGAACAGACTCCTATGGCGCTTCCGCTCAGCTCGAGTTCAATATAGCGATAAAATGGCTTAGTCTTTATAGCTGGTATTTAATTGTGTAGGCAAGCGCCTACGCTCCTGAGTAGACCAGGTAACTTTCCAGTGCACCTGAGCCTACCACCAAGGTGTCTAGTCCATCTTATCTGGGTACATTAGGAGGTGAATAGCATGACTGCAGTATCATGTGAAGCCACCTCGACCGTAACATCAGAGGTGAACGACCCGAGGCTTTTGCCTGTCCATACGTCGAGCGCGCTATACGTCGCGTCGGCGTCGAGACTCGGAACCTCGCGGAAGTCCGCCGTCATGTTCCGACTGTCCGCTAACGTGTTCAGCAAGAGCACGAGCGTGCCCCGCTGGCTCTCCCCGGACCAGAACTCGGCCGGATTCGTCTCGTTGAACGTGTAGTCGGGATTCGTGCCCCATTTGTATGGCTTGGCGGGGGCGCCGTAGACGTCGTCCTGGTTGAAGGCGAGCAGGTGCTTGTTCAGCAGGACGGATCTGGCCTCGTCGGACGCGGCGTCGAGGTCGGTGCCGATCAGCAGCGGGCTCTTCATCGCCGCCCAGAAGGCGAAGTGCGTGCGCGCCTCTGCCGCCGTGAGCCCGGCGTTGCCGACCTCGAGCATGTCCGCGTCTGGACGCCCCCAGAAGTCCACGTCGTTCAGCATGAACGAGTTGAGGTTGAGGATGCCGGTGATGTATTTGTATCCAGCTAGGTCAAATAGTGTCAGGATACTGCTGGTAGTGAGATAGACCGCTGTGATGGCGCGGGCGTTTTCTTACATCGGATATCGGCACTCATTCGCCATGAGTTTCCTGTTTGGTTTCCCCACTGTTCTACGCCCGCGGTTCCCCACGAGCAGATACCGTAGTGGATTGTTCGGTTTTGAGCTTGAAGGGCATCTCTCATGATTGCAAAGCGCTTGGCCGAGTTGGAAGCCGAGTAGTCATATCCAGCTGGACAAAAATCGTCAGGGTTTACGCATGTCCCATTAACGTAGTTCTCGGGATGATCGCGGTTCCAGACACAAGCATCACACTCGTCTCTCCAGTCCCTCGGCACATTGCAGTTATCATATTTCAGATCTGTTTGCTGTTTAGCCTAACCTGGCCGGTCCCTGATGTGTTACAGGGGACACTCACAGTCGATGCCCCAGGCGGCCCATGTAGCAGCGTCAATGCTCTCGTAGCCGAGGCTCGCAGGATAACCCGCACATGTCTCCGTGCCGGCGCTGCTGTAGATCCCAACCTTGAAGCCCAACTCGTGGATTTGGTCGGCGAGACCCGATATACCATTGGGAAACTTGGCAGGATCGGGAACTAATTGCTGGGTTTCGTTGTCCCGGCCGCTCTGCGCTTGCCAGCAATCGTCGAGATTGATATATTCATATCCAGCGTCCTAATATGACAGTGAGCGTCGCGATGCCTTAGAGTATGGCTCGAAACTTACCCTGAAACCGAATTCCACCATTGCCCTGGCGGCATCGAGAATCAAGGTCTCGTTGATATCGCACTCGTAGGCATTCCAGGAGTTCCAGCCGAGCGCTGGCAGTTTGCCCGTGCCATCTGCCCATTCAAGGGCTGATACCGTCGTTGCGGCGAGAATGAATGCGTTGGATAGACGCATTCTGATAGGGTTGGTTGCGTTTGAGATTTGCGTGCAGCCGGTGATGCCTTGTTATTCAACGCAATGCATTTCAGCACCTCTTATGACATCCACGCTGAGGCCCAGAGCAGCTCCCATTTAATAACTTCTCATCGCTAGCCCTATGACGTCGGATACATACGTTTCCATGATAAATATTGTACCCCGCGCAAATGCACGCAGCATTCGTTCGCTCAATATTGTCCCGAGGGTGACTCTCCTAAAAGACATCTATATACAATGACCATTGCTGTATAAAACAGACTTTTGCTGCTGGCTGCCGTATTCGATCGCCTCCACCCGGTACTTATGCATCGTTGCTACGTTACCCCTAACGGCCAAGCTTCCCCATCACCGTGGCTATGCTCGTAACAGTGCATACTTCACATTCCCAACACCTACTTTAGAATAGGCTGCATTGATGTTGCAGCTAGACCGTAACGGTCATTCTGTCATAGCATATGGTAACGATCGTTTAGTTCTTTGATGGGAGACCACATAATCCACCAATTGGTCCTTTAGTCCGGTTTTGGAAGCTGAGGTGTCAGTGCGTATTGGCATCCTGGGAAGGGATTCGGGATAATGGGTGACCGAAGATGAATCATGACTGAACCGGACCGGACCACCCAGGCCGCTGCGCGGTACGATTACGTGGTAATAATGTTCTTCTTCTCATGAGACGTTGATAGTGCACCACCCAAGACTCGTGAATAGGGAGCTGTGCGGCAGCCTGTTAGGCCCTCGCAATGTGCTCAGGGGTGCTAACATCAAGATGCCTTCTGCGCTGTTATCCTACTAATATAAGACATGTGTGTATGTTGATATATTAGTTCCTATTGCAAGGCTTACGCCGGCTGGATAGTCAGCAGTAGGAATTGGTCTTAACGCGGTTCAGAGCAGCACAAAGAAAGAAGACCTGCGCCGGTCAGGAACAATCCGCCTACGCGGGCGTGCGGCCGACTCCGATAATGCCGAGACCGCCTGTCTAAGGAGTAGGCGTCAGAGAGAGCAGCCGCTGGAGCCAATTTCTTTGGCAACGCAGAAGTCGAAACGATGTCGTCGCCAAGCCCGATCTGGTAGTCGCCGCTCCGTATACTAAATTTAATTAAATCCATCGAGATGAAGACCGCCGCCGGGCGCCCAAAATCGGCCGCCCATACTCGCACTAGTATTTAAAAGACCTGGTCAGTGTACTGGTAGAACCGGCTGTCAGTTAGTGGTCCGACGCCATAAGCAGCCATGGTGTTGTTCCAAGTTGCATGAAATCTCGACGACTGTTGCCTGTTTGGCGGAGGGAAGCGAGATTCTGGTGATATCACCTTGGGTGTCAGCGCTCCCTGGTTGCCTCAGGCAACTAGGGCGCAGGTGGCTAGTGTGTGTGGCTGTATTGGCTGCAGCGCAGGGGGCTCTAGGTAATGGGACGTCGCGTGGGCACTACAGGTTATACGGCCGAGAGGCCGTAGGTAATGGAGTGCAGCGCCCGCGCACGTATATTTGTATGTAGCCCGGCTGCGAGCCATTCTCTCTTTTCTCTTCTACATTATCGCAGATGTACGCAATAGACAACGCCAGTTCTATAGATCTGTGATCCCTCGATACTATCGTGAAGCCGTATTTCACATTGGGTTTATAAGGACGCACTTGACGGGTAGACGTGGCAAGTGTCAAACCAGGCGGATCAATATCTCGACATATGGGCCAATCCAAAGCCAGGGCGAAGCGCGCGTCGACGAGAGACGCTACTCTACCATGTAGCAGAACCCGAGTCTGAGGTCGCCGCCCACCCGGATCACATCCAGACTTGCGCGGCCGTTGGACAGCACCTCGCATTCGGGCTACTAGCTTTTGGCCCCAGGGGCCCACGACGAGAGCATCGACAAGACGAAATCGAGTGAGTTAGCGCAGATCTCAAGACTTGGGCTGAAGATTTCGAGAGCACCCTGTATTCTATCCCAGCAAAAGAAAGAAAAGCACCGGATAGCTCCCCCGGCTACCAGCCTACTACTTACGCCACCGCCGATCGATCGCCGATCGTCCTGCGCAGGAGAAGGCGTCGCTCCGAAGTTGTCAACCCCGTTTACATTACGCCGGGACGAGACTCGCCGTCTTCGTCTGACGACGAGTCCGCTCCTAAGCCTCCCGATACTCCCAGTCCTGCCCCACGCCACGCACCTAACCAAGAACCACTACCACCAGTTCGGCGCAGCCAGCGCGTCCTAGCCCAGCGGCCGCGCGCAGGTGACGGGCAGAGTCGGCAGCATTGCACACAGGAATGCCTTCTTGGGCTCGTCAACGGAGACCGGCTCGATCGGCAATGTCCCAACGTTGCACTTCACCGCGAATCGAGCAACAATGAGTATAACAACGCCGAGGTCAGCCATCCCGTGCAGCATGGTGAATGGCTTCGACTACTTTCGCAACAGCTGGCTCATTCACTAGACGACGGGGTCGTAAAGTTAGGAGAGGAAGGGGCCCGTGGAGTGTTGTTTCAAGTAACTATGCTGGCCTATGGGTATACGTTCGTCTGTAAAGGCACAATCCGGGCATTTGTAAAAGATCTTGAGCACGAGGCCGACGTATATAGGCGCCTCAAAGCTGTGCAAGGAACCAGTATACCTATTTTTCTCGGCGCCATCGACCTCCGATCAATCAATAGGACTTACTACTACGACCACCGCGTTTACATCATACACATGACGTTTTTCTCGTGGGGTGGCCATAGCCTAAACAAAGCGCTCATCTCGGATTGTCCAAGGAAGCAGCTTGAGACCAGGGCGCTGCGAGCCCTGCATGCTATCCACCGAGAGGGAGTAGTGCATGCGGATATTCGCAGCGCTAATATGTTGCTGAACCCCGAGACACAAGAAGTTATGCTGATCGATTTCGAGCGAGCCTGGCTGCTCGACCCACCCCGGCGCCCGCTTGGCCAGCTCGTTCCTAATAAGAGGGCTTGGAATCAAGAGACAGTTGATAAACAGAATGGAGCTTATGGTACTAGTATGTCTAAGCTAGGTCGTCAACTCGCAAACGACAGGGCGATGATTGGATTAGTCTTTGGTGAGTAGTTACCGTAGTGAATGAAAGCACGGTCAGGTAATAATCATCGAGATGACGTTGGGCTAAGGTTAAGAAATATTCGTTTGCGAGACCAAGGCAAATGACGTCTTTGATGAGTTCGATATGGTCGAAGACGAGATGGTGAAACGGTCCAGGACTTCTGGTACGAGTTGTTGGTAGCGTAGAGGCGCTTTCCGAAGCGGAAGCCGCGCCACGTTTTCGCCGGCCGAGATGAGACTGCCTACTATTATTCATGGCTGACCTGAGCGCAACGCTGGGCTCGTGACAGTACTACCCAACTAAGTAACATATCAGACTCTGTGATAGGGAGGCAAGACAAGGGTCTAACCCACTCCTCGTAATCCAGACAGGTCGGGACCTCCTGTCCTTGCAAGGCGTTTGACGCGATCTCTTTCGATTGGGCTACAAC
This sequence comes from Xylaria palmicola, assembly GCA_022385595.1. NCBI lineage: Eukaryota > Fungi > Ascomycota > Sordariomycetes > Xylariales > Xylariaceae > Xylaria > Xylaria palmicola. Next base: position 92,030 of record MU281335.1, on the reverse strand, counting down.
AGTCGAGGTACTGCGTAGTGCTACATCGTATAATAAATCCACAAGGCAGGCGAGAACGGGGAGATTGTGTGTAGAGTGAATCCTCGGTATTTCTTCTGCCCAGCTCTCTCAAGGCACTTTTAACCAAAGGGATTTCAGACAGTTTGTTCTAAAAGGCGGGTGGTGGTCGGGTCGGATGAGCAGGTTTCTCTCCCTCTTGTAGAGGTTGAGGATTGATTCTTGGTGAAGACATCTGGGCTGACGATTGCTGCACTTGCACGAGTTATTTAGAAAGTGTAGCTGGGCTGTGACATGGATCGAGCTAGTGTGTAGGTTTTCCGACAGTTGGTCAATAGTGATGTTTTAACATATAAAGAAGCTGTAAAAATCTTTGTTCTCTTCTGCTTTGTCAATAAATGTTTACGCTCTATGGCAAATGGTGGGTATCTGCTGAGACCGTGCTGTTATCAACCAACACACACTTCCATATCAACACCCCAACACCCATATGCAAAACCACAACTCTAGCGCCACCTAACACTATCGCAGTATTTCGACCCTCTTATATAATATTAGGTAGTGTAGGCTAGGGAGCTGGCATTGTTATGGCGATAGGCATGAGTCTCATTCGTTATTTTCAATCACGATGGGGAAACACTCCTGCACCGCAGACCGCTAGTTATGCGACGCAGTGTCTCATTTAAGCTTTCCTTTTAAGCCCGGAGTAATGATCTCTACCGTTGTGGTGCACCCAGACAATAAGGCTATTGAGCCGCGAACTGTCACTATCATAGACATGGTAGCCCCTCCCCTCAACCCATATTCCTAATGTGACGTCTATACCTCTGTCTCTCCCCCAGAGCATGAAGATAGCCGCCAGGTGGTCTAACAAGAACCAAGACCGATTATCATGGTAGGCGTCGCCCTCTGGACGACTCCCCATGTGTCTTGAGGCGTCAATAACTTCGGCAATTCTTCTGTTATCTTCATGGTCCTTGTCTAAAACGCCCAAGAGATCGCCAATTATTGGGACTGAAAGATACGGGGCTTGTGCTTGTATGCTCTTTCGAATTGCATGCAATCCACAAAGACCATCCGAGCTGGTGCTAATTAGTGACGCTGAGTTTGGAAAGGTTCGATGGAAAGCCTCTCTGGCGCGAGGTGAAGTGAACAAGTGCTGAGATGGAGCCATAGTTAAGGATGAAGTTCTTCTTTGAAAACAGCGCTGAAGGTGAAGTCGACAAAAATATGTTGTTGGGGGGTAGCCTTGAGAGACGGTGCTATGGTTTGGGGAGTGCTATAGTTTGTTCTCCTAATCCTCTTTTGAGAGTTTTTAGTTGAGTACGTTTGGAGTTCACTCAAATTAATAAATATTGCGCTATATATAAGTATTCTTTATCTATAGGTATTTTATAACAGTGATATTGTTGTTAGCTCACAGGGCACTTGTTTAAAATTTGCCATTCTGAGTCGTACACATTTTCTCAGACCAGCATATTGAAATAGTACTGGATAATTGTATCAACTCAGCCGTGCGGCGACAACGAGTGGCGTAATTGTAAAGGTTTGCTAGGGATAAATAATATTGGAGTCAAGATCTCGGTATGTTTGGGTCATGAACGGGCTATCTAAAGCCTCTCCGTCGCCGTCTAACTTCCGGCTCGACGGGATTTGATGTTCCATAGGATGTACATATGTCATTTCTTTCCACCTCGGGGTTTAACCCAAGGACGGTCAATTATATCAAAACCCTTATCGACCTCCCGGTGTGCGTTGTGGAGAAGACGAAGACGACGGCCTTTACATCTAACGAGAAACCTTGTTACTGAGAAGTCTCTATGCGTGAGGACTTGTGGGTAATCTTGACTAAAGAGCCGGGGAAGGTCATCGATAAGCTCAAACATCACCGAGTTCGACAGGATGGATGGTGATTCTTTTAAAAGCTGGGCAAGCCTTTTACGGATTCCCTCTTGCTGCTCTGCTTGGGTTTGACGGTCAACCGACTGCGGACTAGACCAACATCGTGCAAAATACCTGAAAAGATATGAGTAATGTATCTGAATGGTTCTCGGCTTATGAGATTTTACCGAGCCAAGTCCTTAATAAAGACTTTATGCTTAGCTTCTTCGTCGGGATCCATTTCAACCTCAAAGGCCAGGACTTCAATGTAGGATAAACCTCGCAGATAGAGCATAGAGTAGATAAACAGCGGCGGATCGGCTCCCTCTACGCTACCGTGACAGGTCGACTCAGGCACAAGGTCACCGTGGATCTCCCTGGCCAACTTCACTATTTCCTCGTCGAGCACTGCCCCCGGTTCTCTAAAGGATACAACAAGATCTTGTTGTAGTTTAGGGCGCCCCTGGCAAACGACAGTATAGCTTGTTGAACCCGGGCTCTCTACCGGACTAATCGTGGATGCGCCAGAAACGGATTGTGCGATTTCATCGCATTGCATCCTCGATGGCAATTTGCGGCCCCCAAAGAAGCGGGTTATCTGCTGCTGAGCCCAAGTCTGAATCATTATCGAAAGCCTAGTATTTCTTGAACCACGTCGACAGCCGAGGCGTAAAGGTGGTAGGATGTTACTGTGGTAGCAAGTCGCAGTTTTGGTAAGCTGAGCATCTACCTGCTGCAGTTCATCAACGCATATAACAAACAACGCGCATTGAATCAAGCAGCAACCCCTCTTTTCAGACTCGTTTATGCAAGAGGAGGTTACATTTTTATACCGTGTAAGGATTGGGTACTGTACCCACAAGGAGGCTGAGGATAGTTGCTAAAGCTTGGCATTTAATCATCCTAAACTTCACGGCTGCTAGAAAACTGAACGATCCGGGTATAAAAGAAGCACGACGTCCGCTCAAGGGGTAGTTTAACTGGCGAACTGTTTTACCAACATCAAACCTCACATTTACTGTACTAACCCCTTTGTTCAAATCAAACTACCTCTCTTACCTTAATTAATCACAATGGGTACTGCCCAATTTGGGCAGCCCAAACTCTTACTGTCGTCGACATCCCTGGTATTCATCACTCGCCTACCGCTCCGGACTTTGCAGACTCCCGGAAAGTGTATGCCTGACCCTCCTACGATCTTTGTGCTAGCACTAACTCGATGTGCAGCTCCAATCGTCTTTCCCAGCTTGAGGAGCAGCCGGAGGTCTCGGACACCATTCTCAAGAACTTGGGCGAACTTTTTATTCATCATGGTGCCCATGATGCCTTCGGAATTCATCTCCTGCATACAGGTTCCTGAAGGCCATGTCCTGTACGGGATCCAAGTGCAGGTTTCGGGCAATTCTGAATCCTGTTGGACTAAACCCCGTTCCAACAGAGGAGCTAGCCGCAAAGTCCGTCCATGGCCATGTCTTCCAGTTACAGTCCAACGGAGCCTTCATCCTTATGAGTTCCTGGAGGGTGGAACTCCATCTAAGACAGCCAATATTCCCAAGATGTTTCCCCAAGAGCTTGCCGAGATCCTGCATATCCACAACCTCTCAGGCTTGGTTGCGCTGCAAGTCTTGGATGGTCCAAGGGATCGGACTAGCACGGAGCTCCTGGTTGGGCCACAGAGTACTATAATGATGGACACCAAGGATATCCTTGGATTTGAACCCGCACAACTTACCACGGACTGGTTCTTTCATATGGGAGAGGATGTTATTTCTTGCAAGGGCAACGACGTGTATGCTCCCAAGAAGAACACTCATGGAGTCTTCCAGGACTCGAAACCTCTTTTGAACAGTTGATTATCCTGAAGTTGATCACGACGGCGATGGTAGAGATAGCAGGATGAGTCGTTCCTTATGCTGTAGGAGTCCGATCTGGACTACCACAGTCACTCGTTAAATTGAATTATAATACAAAGCTGCTAACTGCCAACTCCAATTTGTAACAGCTAAGCTGTTTAGTATTCGAATGTTGGCTTATCCATCCATGTGCGAATCTTGGTGAGAGCTGAAGTATCGTGTCGCGTTTCTGAGGTCGTATAGTCCTTCATCTCGCCATCGATCCAACCTTTCGTGCCACGACTTGTTGACAACTTGTCCCCAGTTTTACGAGCCGAGCCGAAATCGATTAGAATAGGTGCTCTGTCCTCTGCCACGAGGACGTTTGTTGGGTTAAGGTCGTTATGGGCCAAGCCAAGTGAGTGTATATAATGGATTGCCGACTCTAGTGATTCTATGAAGAGCTCTTTATCTTGGAGAGTGTAACCGCTCTGCAGGTAGCTGTTTAAGGTATGGGGATGTCGGTCGAGCACGAGCCCAGTGATATAGCCCCGTCGCACATGACAGCCATGGTATCCAACGATATTTGGGTGAGGTTGGGTGTTGAGCACTTCCATTGCTTCTGCTTCTTCTACTAATGCCTTAGGGAGCAGATGTACAACTTTGTGCTTTAGAAAGATGTCGTATAACGCTAGCCTGGGCCGCTTAACGAAAACGTTAGGTGGAAGTTTTTCAGGGGCCTTGGTGAGAGTGATATGTTGGGGCCATCGGGGAAAGATTTCCTCGTCGGGAATTTGCGCCAGGGAGTTGGTGGCATCCTCGAATAAGATGTTCGCCTTTGGCTTGTTTAATTGACCGTAGTAAATCGTGTCATCCTCCACAGTTGCAAACATGGTATATTGGAAGTCCCCAGTGTCCTCGTCGACTTCTTCAGACACCCAAAGCAATTCTTCCCAACTGGTGATCCGTGGCGCTATAATAGAGGGGCTTTAGGCAAGTGGTAGAACAAGGGAATGATGGGATATTTTGGGATACTGCGCTCAACAGCAGGCGATCATCTATCAACGAACGCGCGATTGCTTCTCATATGTCACTGTTATGTTACCGATTGGTTTTACTTTGGTTATCTTAGAAGTATTTAATTTGCCAATTGATCACAGAACAAAGAAGTTAGATAGTGCCTGAAAAAGGACCCATAATTTCCAGCCCCTAATCACATGCTGTCGGAGGGGCCGCCGGACCCAGAACTTCTTTCGCAGCATCGCCATTACCGCGCAACTCCCATTTCCTCTTCTTCCTGGAATTGAACATGAGACCGATCGAATTCTGCACACCTCGTCTGTGCTTGCCATGTCTGAACATCCTCGATGAATCGACCGGCTCCAGCACATCCCCCCACATCGCACCCGTACCAATTTTAAGAACCCCGACGATCCCGTGCCGAGCGCCAGTAGAGCTTCACAATACGTAACGCCGAGATTCGCCTCATCCCACGAAGACATGGCCAAAGTGAAACGACACTCATCGAAGAGATGCTGGCGTTTGCATGCCAACCCGATCCCGAGCGGACGATCGATCAAAGGGACCATGCAGCGCCTCATCACCCTGGGTCTGCAGTCTCTACCATCCTAGGGACTGACAACCACCTACCCGCCTCCATCGACAATCGGCGTCAACCCCCATATCTGGGCACCTATACATGCCCGCTACTGATGATTGGACCTTGGGCGTCAAAGAAATGACGTCGTGACAACACAAAACAGGTCAAAACTCATGCAACTTCTTGATAAAACATATTTCTAGTGTAAGGGCTGGCCGTCCAATCGTGACAATCTTCTAGGGCGGCTTCATTGTTTCGGCGTTGATTAAAAGGCGAGGCTCGGCTAAGGAATCCAGTATTAAGCTGTAGAGACGCTAAGACGCACAAATCGAGCACCGTAAAAGCGAATAACATTTTTAGTCACGAAGGGTAACTGGGGGCGGCCGGCGCCGTATACTGCAAGGACCCAACCGGACGGCGTTTTCTAAGAGTCTTCTAAGAGTCCGCACACCTGCATTGGGATCCATCTGGCAAATGCCGAGATCGCCGTGACTATTGTTGCCATGGCTCGGTGGGATATAGAGCTGTTTGAATTGGCGATGAGGTTGTGGCCTTCTTTCTCGAGTAACATGTCGCCGCTCCCATGCTAAATCCAAGGTCAGTCCGCGTCAGGGTTCTAGTCTAGGACGCGCAGAGAGAGGTATGGCGATGTTCTTCACGTTCATAGATGGGCCCTGACGTCGGGAAGCGATGCTACGTCAACGCCCAACGGGATACATATGACGACAATTAAGTAATCTACTTCGGTATTAGAGTTGCAATGCAGTACCTATGGCCGTATACGTACTTTATATACGCATATACGCCTTCAACGATGGGCTACCTACCTACCTACCTACTATTCTAGCTCGAGGGCATCAGGAGTGCTGATTGAGACTACCGTGGAAAGCAACAGTCCAACTCTTAGCTAGCCGCGCTATAAAACTCTCACTGGTCGACTGTTCAGTACCGTGGCTATCATGATCTTTATCTATTTGGTTTGATCCTTACCTCCTACCGATCTGGACACCATTCGCTACCTACCTACCTAAGGTAGGTAGGTACCACGTGGGCATTGGCATTATTGCATAAAATACATCGATTACATTGACGCCATGACTTGAAATCGTTTCCTCTTTCCTCTCTTTATTTTTCTTTTCTTTTTGTATTTTTGTCTTTTTCCCCTTCTCCCTGTCTTGAAGCCGTTATCCTTCCCTGGTGATTTTAGCTTGAGAAGCTATTTATGAATAAAATGTCGTCATGATACTATTAGATACCTACTAAGTAGGGAGTATACCAGAGCATATAGTACGGCACTGTGCGGGAATACTGTATATTACTACCTCTAGGTAACCGTGTCACCGCTGGATTACCACCAATGAATGACAAGGTACAGGGGGCTTGTGGTAGCATACCTAGTGGCATACCTTACTTGTAGTAGCAGAGCAGCATTGCAGCATTGCACCCCTGGACTGGACGGGTTTTTTCTCGGAAGCTTCCCTTGTTGGCACTTTACATAGTACTTCCTGCGGGACCGGTTGAACCATCGTCATTGAGAATCAATTACTCAAGCTATCCGTAAATTGCCACATCGATCAGACCATCTTCCTCGTGCTTCGGCTTTGCTGTAGGAACCCCTGAACGTCATCGCGACCGCCGACGGACACGACCGTCACGAGACCCCGACCCATGCTCTTCTGCCCGAGGACCGGCCATCTGGAGAGACACGCCGAAGACGGCGCTTCCGTCGCATATCGAGACAATAGCTCTAGATGACGATGCTATGAATATGGAGTCGCTCCACACAGCCCGTGTAGTGCCCATCGCAGAGCTATGCCCTGACCTCCCCGATCCGAGCACCACGGCCGTCGGCGGTGTTGTCACCATCACGTGGCCCTACAACAAAGTCCACGGCACCTTTGCCTTCAGCCTGGCCGAGCCCGACTTCCGCCTTCGTCGCAACAAGGGCCAGGCCCGAATCGACTTCAGGGGGAGAGCGGCACAAGCTGTCGGCGGCTCTGACCTGGGCAGCAATGATGAGGTTCTCCTGAGCCTGGCGGGCGCCACTTGGGAGGCTGAGACTGCGAACAAGCGCCGAAGCCTGCCAGGCGCCGACTTGGGATGGAAGCTGATTTTCTCCGAAAGGGTGTCGCTCAAGATAAAACGAGCCGAAACCGGCAACATTGATTTTGTCGTTGTCGACGAACAGCCGAACCAGCACCGCACTCCCTCAGAAACCGCCGGTATCCAGTCGCCCACCGTGACCAAGTCACAGTCGCCACCCGCTGCTCTTTCTCCCAGTCCGATAACATCGCCGGTGCGGGAAATAGGTAGTCGAGGCTTGAACGATGGCGAATTTGCCTCGCCTGCTTTTGTGAAGAGGGCAAGGATGTCTTACGGTTCGTTATTCGAAGACGGCTTCGATATTTTTCAGGACGACGGCGGCGTTGTGGGCAAAGGTCGCAAGCGGACAAAATTCGGTCGGGACAGCAGCGCCTGGAGGTATACTAGCCAGTCTCCAAGTCCCGAACGCGATGCTGTATCGCCCCTAAGCGCTCATGAACACCTTAGCTCTCCGACCAGAGTAGCTAGTACTCCGTCCAAAGTAGCAATGACCGACGAAGGATGCCAAACAATGGAAGTGGATCGATCTTCACCCCAGCCTACCAGCAATCTTCTCCCCTCGAACTCAGACACAACAGTGCCGAGACACATATCAGCGAACGATGCTCCCCTCAATACGCTCACGAGCCCTCTGGTAAAACAGAGTGCGCCGCCTTCGAATGGACATTCCTTGGAATCAAGAGTCCGTGAGGCATCTGCTCCTGTGTCAAGCATAGTCCCATGCACCGACTCGGATGCTCCGCTCCAACAACAACATAGTCTTTCGAGAAATATGTTTGCAGGTGCCCAGTGGAATGAGGGCGTAACATTGTCCACTTTTGAACAAGAACAGAAGGCGCCCTTTCCTCCTCTGCATTTGGACGCATCTTTTGTGCCTTCAGGGTTCGAAAATTCCAAGCCCGGCAGTCAGCCGATCCCATTCAACGCATCTCATGATTTGGGTGGACCATATCCAGGCGGTTGTGATAATCAGAGTGATCACCAAGACGCCGTGAATGATAGTTTAATATACTCAGCAGAACCAAACTCGTCAGCCTTCAGCTATCCATCACTTGACTCCACTGAGAATACACATTCTCAACCTTTCCACGACGAGGCCTTAACGCATTATCCCGCTAGTTATTTAGAAGGCCGTACGTATTTAGCTGATCAGACGATTGGAGAACAGACCCCCCATCAACCCGCAGTGGCTGAAGTGGGACCGACTTCTTGGGCCACTGTCAACCACAACTCGAATGCCACTGCCAAACCCCCAACAGACCGTCTTGGGAGCGAGGACGGGAATTCGCCAGAACAGGCACTGCTTGTTAATGAGAGCGGATCTGATACCGATTCTGGGCCAGAGCCAATAGCTATAGAGGACACTGTTAACAACGGCCGTGCCTATGCTCTAGGGATGTACGAGGATGCGGAGGCTGAAGATGAAGTTGACGCACAGTACTCGGACGATGATGAGCCCGAGTATGATGCTGATGAAATGGGCGGCGACTATGACACGAGGAATTATGAGCAACCAGATGATGATGACGATGATGATCATGATGAAGATCTTCGATCACATCCGCTAGACCCTGAGTTCAATGACGGCGAGAGCTGGGATGAAGAGGAACAAGAAGAGTTCCTCGCTGAAGAGGACGAAGGTGAATATGAGATGACTGCGGATGTGGCCGAATCTAACCCTCAACCTGTGGTACGAGCGAACCCTACCGTAATTGATTTAATCTCATCCTCGGAAGACGAAAGTGAGAGCGGAGATGAGGGCGAAGATGATGAAGCGACGACAAAGTTTCAACGCTCGGGCGCACACATTGATTCCAGGACATTGCCCAGTCATCATCCAACGGTCTCGGATGACTCTCCAGAAGCCCTGACTGATGACGAAGAATCCGATATCATTTCGCAAGCGGAGATTTCCGAAGCTGATAGCTCATCATCTATCGGTGCCGCGGATCATGAGTATGCCAGTTCTCTTGAGGAAGAAGAAGGAGGAGGAGGAGAAAGAGCAAACGAAAACAAAGACAAAAGCGAGTTTGATCGGGGGGCGGCGGCGGCTCAAGAAGAAGGGATGGATGCCGAAACGGCGCAAGAAACAAGCGTTCAAGAGGACGTATATACGTTCGAATCGTCGAGCGGTCAAGCACAGCAGTCCACTGAACCAAAAACAAAGTCGGCCCGTGAATTAGAGCCTTCAGAGGATGCCATACTCGGTGATCTGCACTATCAAAATGCCGAGCCGTCTACCGCCAAGAAATCCGGAGCAGAGACGCCTCAGAATACGAGAGATGGAACTGAACAAGATATTCGAGAGCAGCGCTCAGGTACAATACCACTCTCAGCTGCTGACGGCCTCGACATGCTCAGTCGCGCAGTCGACAAAGAGTCCATCGCAAACAGTCACAGAGAGAGCGCTCAATATACTGTGGAGTGGATTCCTATTGATGCTATTACCGACGAGCTGTCACCAGCCGAGCCGGCGGCGAAAGACAATGTTCGAGGGCGTCATTCTCCAAGCAAAAATAATGATCAGAGTATGGCCGACGAAGAAATGCAAGCACAAACACCTATTCAAAGCAATGGGCCAATCCCGGCCGATTTATTAGCACCATCAAATCCCGGTATTGAACATCAGTCATTCAGCAACCAGGACGGGGGACTCGCCTATGCTGCACCAGCTTCGCCTCCCCTGACTCACTCTTACCAGTCTCGCATTGAAGGGCATGCCAGCCCTACACCAGAAGGGACACCAAGCGAACCAGGAGCCCAAGTACCTGCAGCACACCTTCCGACTCCTCTGAACTCACAGACCACAGACATTGCGTTGAATGCTACTATCAGCACTTCTATGGCCATGGCAGAGTCATTTCACTCTCACGCGACCACTGAGCCGCAAGTTTCGGAGACCGCAGAGGGCTTCATTTTCGAGAAAACGGTTGCGCAGCAGGAGATCAGCATGGCTACGAACCTGGACAGCATGAATGAAGAATACTATAACGGTGTGATAACGGGCTTTGAAGTGCATCAAACTTCCCACGAACCACATGCTGCTTTATCTCCAGCTGTCAGCTTTCAGTCCCAGGTTGAAGGAGAACTTGCCGAGCCCAGTAACGCTGAGCAAAGAAAAACAGAGACTGACAGCTGCCTTCCTCGGAGTCCGTCGCCCCAGCCCGAGACAAGTGGTACAGACACAAACAGATACCTAGCATCCCAGATGGAGATAGATGACGAACTTCAAGCCAGCATTCTTGAACACTCACAGCTTGAAGAACTCGTTGTCGACCACACCTCCAACAGTGAAGACGACAAGTCAAGACAAGTCAATACGGACGAGGCTTACGCCGAGGCAGAGCAGACAGAGGATGAGGATATTGCATCACCTTCGTTGCTCGACTATACACCAGCAAAGCAGCTTGCTGACGAGATATCCGCACATATATGGCGTGGTGTCACAGCAAATGACAGCAGCGAAGAGGTTTTAGAGTCCTCCTCGTCTATGCGCAACGATCCTAGTGTGGATCTCGCGCGACTAGGTAATGCTCTCAAAGATACCGACGGTGGACGTGCTGCACGTAGTCCCCCTCAGCATCCATCCCCACAAGCTTTAGATAGCGCAGATGAAATATTCGCACAACTAATGCACGATTCCATTGCGTATAATAGCAGCGGAGATGATTCAGATACATCTTCCATGCGCAACGACCATAGTGTACATATGGCACGACTGGCTAATACTTACAACGATGCAGAGAAAGAACATGGTGCATCCAGTCCTCTTCGTCCATCTCCAAGCGCGATAGATGCTCATCCCAGCGCGACTCCCGAGGCTGATGATTGGAGCCTACAAAACGCAAGAGCGTCTCTAGCCAGCCAGACTTCAAGGTCCGAGGAGGATAGCTACTCTATGACGGCCTGCAAGTTACAGCTGGCGCGTCATCGACGTGACGAGCTTCCGGATTGCGTATCTCTCAGGGGCCTGCGTCGGCACCTCACGAGATCACTCGATGTCATTGCAGTTGCAGTTATGGAGCCTCCAGAACCACAGCGAGCGAAGAGAGGGCCGCGGGAATTCATGATGTCCTTCACAATTTCCGACTGCTCCATTGGCCCGTACGATGTCGTCGAAGCTATGATATATCGTCCATACAAGGAGACGCTCCCGATTGTCAAGCGTGGTGACATCTTGTTGCTTCGCAACTTCACCGTCGTCTCCCTGGCGAAGAAAGGGTTTGGCCTGCGGTCCAATGACGAGTCCAGCTGGGCCGTTTTCGATCACGAAGGCGAGCCACCACAGATCAGGGGGCCGCCTGTCGAGTGCAGCAATAGCGAGACGCTGTATGTCAATTACCTTCGGGAGTGGTTTGGCCTCCTTGACCACAAGGCGATGCGCAAGTTGGAGCGCGCCAATCAGGAGATCATCAACGCAGGCAGGTCCAAGTAGAAATGGACAGTTTTGGACATTTGATCAAAAGAAGAAAAATAGCGTTCAAGAACTAGAACTATTGCCAGGTTTTATGCAGCGATACCTAGTCAGGCTTATCCGTTAGTTCTCTGGTCAGGGAGAATATGGCATACCCTCACAGGCCATACAAGAGCCTTACTCAGATGGTCGGATATAGAGGGGTTTAATACGTGTTGTTGGAAAATTACCGTACCGTCCCCAATTCACTAGACTAAGTGCATGATTTGCTCCGGGCTCTATCTGGTAGGGCGAACTTTTGGTGACTTAACCCCTTATAGGTTTTTGAGATTCATGTCATGACTCAGAGACTAACAGGCCCAACACGGCATCGTTGCAGAAGTTTGCTATCCAGGTAGCCCAGAAGTCCTGGACCTAATCGTACCTTGTTGGATATTGCTCGCAGTGAAGGGCATGATGTTGGACTGTAGTGTGTGGTGTGAGCAGTTGTGCTTAAGGGAGATAGGTAGGTACTTAGGTATGAGGGCCTAAGGTGTAGTTAATGTACAATAAACCAGTGTATTGCTATAGTCAACAGGTGCACTAAAGAACCAGCCCACAGAGGTAAGTACCTATCTGAAATCTCTGCACAGAGAATTCAGGCACGACACAACAATCAATACACACATAGTGGTTCAACAGATGACCAAGATACTTTTACGTGAAATCCAACATGTTTCGAATGCCGTAATCCGCGGTGCACACCGGAGGCCTGCCCAGCCTGCAGGCTGCAGAGTACACAGAGAGAAGGCGGTAGCACTGTGCCCACCGAATCCATCTGCAGCAGCCAGATTCGTAAGGATAGCTCCTGGTTGGCCTGGTTCCCATGATGGCTTTATGTTAGCGAAGAGATAGTTGAACGATGAGGCTCGTTTGAAACACTGTGCCTACATCCAGGAGCACCAGCCCGTGAAGATGTCAGTAGTGATCGTACGCCAACTTGCACAATTAGTGAGAACCCACCCCAATTAGGACAGGCCCAACAGAGACACCAATTATCACAAGGTGTCGGACCCCCTAGCCAGACCTAGCCGATAGGAAGGCTACGCATTGTACCAGGTCAAGGGCTGTAAGTGATTGGATGCGATTTGGCCGCAAGGGAGCATCAACAAGGGAGGCGATATACTCCGAATAGAAGGCCACTGCAGCCTAATTGATTGAATAGATATCTCTGGCGGCCAGAAAATAGGCCAAACGGATATAAATAAGGACTGGTCCCCTTGGCCCAGGAAGAGGAAGAGGGACTATGGACCTCTTGGACTCCAAGAGAATTCCTAGTTGAACTGAATACGTTCCAAGCCCCTGAATACCAAGTCCTCGCCGCAGTACGTACATAATAACCAAAACATTGCATCTCTATTTCCAGCATGAATACCTGTTTATTTTCTATCTAACATCTGAGAGAAACAGTCTCCTCTATTCGATATGCCTAAGCGCCAAAGAGCCGAAACGGCAAACAAGGAGGATCTCCGTAAGGAATCGCTTCCTACCTCGAGCATCCAGAGCGACCTGGGCCTACTTCGGCTCCCCGACCTCCCCGGTCCTCAAGTCCTTGTTGCAGGAATGGTGGGCGGCGATGACAGTGATATTCCTAAGGGCATGCCTAAATCTAGGGGCATCAACTTCCTGGTTGGAAAACGTCTTGTTGCACCTGGCTCTGGTGAGCACTGACATACCTGATGACTCTTTCCTTATACATGCCACACATCTGACCATGATATGAAGGAACCTATTCCTACCCATGCGGCCGCCTTCAAAGCGGAGAGCCGATTCTGGCCTGCGCATCGCGCATTGTGCGCGAACAGACCAGCCTCAAGGTGGAAGCCGAGGCCACCATCCGCACTACGGAGAACGTGATTGAAGGTGAACACTTCATCACCTTCTTCGTGTTCTGCGGCTTTCCCGACGGCGAGGACCAACTCAAGAAGGTATGGAACCTGAAGTCGTTTTGATTTTGGCCATCGCCGTAACTAACCAACGTTCACTACGGCCAGGACAACCATACAGAGGGGGAGGACTGGCATTGGAGCACCCTCATTGAAGAAGACGCCATAGCCGTGAGTCGTGGCGAGAAACCAGGCAAACCGGTCTTTGCTCCCCCGGTCAACCTATGGGACAGTCATATAACTCGGGATATCGATTGGGATAGGGAGCCCGGCATCAGAATCTGAGTGGCTGGTACTACAGGATACCGACCAAAGACACGTTACGGGGAAAAGTAGTACACTTTGTATTACTTAAGCTTGCGCGAGGAAAGAGGCATTCTCTTTGTGGTGATCAGTAGCAGTGTTTAGTTCTTGCATGCTAGCACTCGACCAAGTTATGATACTTTTTGGTGGCCGCCGTGCTCCAGATTACCCCCTGCCAACCACCCTTCCAGCAAAAGCAAATCTATCACGAATCCAAAGAACTATGCTGTAAGATTCGTGTCTGAATGTGTCGCCCCTAACGCTCGTTTCTGAATCCCCAGAGTCTCTCTCAGAATGCTCTCTGCCTTCTCGGGTAAGTCCTGCAAGCAGTAGTTGATGGCTAGGGTACGCCCGGTCTAAAGATAAATTTGAGCGTATGATCGGCCGACATGTGTTGAAACTTCAATGATGCGAGGACTCATGGTAGCAGAACCTCAGCTGAGCAATACCGATAACCTTGCTGTCTGCGGCTAAAAAGATCAAGCACCTGTCCTTCGACCAACTTTGATCTTATCATCGAGATACTTCCGTATGCATTCGCGAAATTATCGCTGCTACGATGAGAGCCCTCTTGTCAGCTGAAGGTTCAACCATCCCGTAGTCCTCTAACTGAGGGACTTGCTTGGACAGCTGATCTCTTTCGAGAAGTTCGTTCGGAATGCACTATACACCCATTGAGCCCATTTGAAGGAGCAAATGTGCTGCCTCAAGATGATTTTCTTCCATCAGGTCGTACAATAGCCGCCACGCTCGCATGATGTTTGACGTATCCTTGGTTTTCGCCTCGCGAATCAAGGTCGCATATTCTTTGGAGTTAACCGAAACTTTTTTCTGATATAGATCAGCCAAAACCAGCGTACCGGCCGAGCCGCCAAGTTGACTGGCCCGGGACTCAGCATTGCGCCTCTTCACTTGCATCTTTAGTGTCATTTCCGAGAAGTAGAAGGGCAGCATCGCGGCCTTTCAACTTTTTCGACCCTCTTCAAAGACTGCGGATCAATCTGCATTACTATCTCCTTCGATCGTGTAGTTGCGAGAACTCTTGCTTGTCCCGTTTGAGGAACATGAGTCAAGAATAGCTTTTTTCGAGCTAGATGCGCTTGCCATTTTGCGCGTTATTCCGCCACCGCACCCGTCGAGGACCACGAGACAGCTAATATCTTGGCTTAAACTCTTGTAGACCGCTTCTAGGACTTCACTAACCCTCATCCCCTCGCATTTGATACAACGGGTGTCCGTAATGAATTTGTACGAGGATTCAAATCCAGCAGCGCTTCCGGCGTTTACCTAGTGAACCTGTCCCCGTGAGGCTCAGGCGTATCTGTGTGCATATTCTACAGCAACATGAGTTTTTCTGGGTCATTTTTATAACAAGAAGAAAGTAATAGAAACGGCTTACAAGGTAGTCCAAGTCTCGGTTTTCCTTAATACCCCGCATGTTGCGATCAATAATTATGCCCAAGAGAGCCCAATGCTTTAGCTCTAGTCGACATCAACACCCCAGTAAAGACCCGTGGGCTTGAAGCTCGCCTTCATACGTGTGTTAATAGGTATTATTCGCGCATCGGCTCGCCCGGGTCATTGTGACTAGTGCTACGCACATCTTACAGCGCACCCCTTCGAATGCACAGCGTCATGTTTTGATGTCCGTTGTTCGATAATCATGATGCAGGGGATGATGTGGGAAGCTACTAAGCGGACATCCCATTCAGCGAGAAACTCTTCAACCCCTTATTAAAACATTGTGATATTATGATTGCAATGCCCCCAACGCTGCACGCTTCTCAAAATGTTGATTGCACGTCACTTGCAGATGCCGTCTTGATGACCGTGTCTAGTCTTGAGTTTGGCAAGAATCCAGATAAGCTCATGACAAGAGATTCTCAGTGCTGAAGCGCAGGGACGTAACGCGACGAAAGCAATACGCTTTGTCTTTCATCACGACGTCGCAAGCAGAGCCGGCACCGGATTCTGACTTGTGCTCGAGATCGGCACCCATCGGCCATACAGCCTAAGATCGTGTGATACGATATCCAGAACTTGAAGACCATACCACAGCTCTCCTTCACATCGCTATTGTTACATCTCCGATTTCCGTGTGTGGTTCTTCCGCGTTTTCGTCCTCCGCATGATGCACGGACAGCGTTCACATACAGAAGGGCACGGCGTCGTACTGCATTGCTACGCTGCGGTGGTCAAGCTCCCATGGCCAGGCAAAGTCTGGTCTAAACGTGCCTGGGTTAGTGGAGTCTCAGTACGAGGCATGCAACCCAGGATGGACGCACACATGATACCACAATTTCAGCGAACCGCTTACGCACGTGCTGCAACAGTGGTGAAGTATCTACGACGTCGGTTGGTAGATGGGCGGAGAAATTTGGATGACCATGTAACTGGACAAACCTGCAATGTAATACACGCTTGCCGCAGTCCATTCCCCTTCAGTAACCACTCATAGTCCATGACCGTGTGTTCGTATCGGTAGAATGTACTCTGTAAGCCACACCAGCAGTGGCAGACTCATGCGGGTAGCTGAGGCGAGACCCAATCACTTACATCGATACAGCATCATCCCGCACTAGTATAAGGGCCATGACGATGCCGAGACCCATTGAAATGATGTTGGGGAGGAATCGGGACCTGATGCTATCACGAAACCCATGGTCACTGGTTATCGTAGATTTGCGCGAGCGTGGGATCTCATTCATTAGCCCTATGCCAATCATAACGGAGTCTCAAGATAGGTACTTACCTAACCTCTGTGGTACCATGTAACCTTTGTAGTCCGGTGCCTCCCGAAGACGCATATCCAAGATTACGCGTTATGTCTGTCCGGTTGCTGTAGATGAAGACTGTAACGCAATGCAATGCACGCCATATGTACCTAGAAGTATACTAAGTACCTAATGTACAGATGTGAGTCTCAGGAACAAGAGGTGGCTGAGTTTGACACCTGTGGACTGCAGCCGGCCAATGAAAGCGTCGAGTTACCATGTTGTTGCAAATCCGGTCTGCTCGTGCTGGCGGCAAACAGGCCTGACGTCATGGCGTACTCCAGGCCGCGTAGGGTAGGTACCTCGGTACCTAAGGTTCTTGGGGGAGGAAAGAAGAACGTTCCAGGCCCCGGATCCACCAGGGATGACGTGCAGGCGTTGTTGAGGCTTTAGCGGAGCTTTCGTTCCGCTGACAACCGCCTCCCGAATGTCACTCGCCGCTGCTCGTTACCCATTGGTCGTGGGGTGTGGCTTGCTCGACATCCGAGAAGGCGGTGGTGCAAAGTCTACCTAAGGTAGGTGGGATCGAAGAACGCAATCGAGATCGGCGCTTGTGGTGGGGCACCCTTGTGCGTACCTCCCCGCGTCGGCGCGGCCCAAAAGTCATGTCGTCATGGTGAGAGAGGCCGACCAATCAAACCACACACCCAAAAACACAGTGGCGTTTTCAATTGGCTCCTTGGCAACGGTTCTGCGGGTCTCCCCCCCAGAGCTTATACTAGTACTCGTTAGTTCACAACGTCAGGAACAACTTCACGACATGCCTCCTGATAGTAATGATTTCGTACCAAAAATCAATGAGCTTCGCGACTGAGTATGGGAATTCTACTTTGTCACAAGAAAATCATATCTGGGAATGGAATTTGGCGTGTGGCGCGTATGGCGAATTGATAAAATCCATCTTGTTTGTGGTGGCTCGGTTTCTAAGTAGTAATGACGTCAATTCGCCATGGAGCTGCCGTGCGTAATAGTAGTACCTAGAGAACATAGAGAGTTTCGCCCTGAAACGAACTACTCTCATGTACCACGTACCTACCTAGAGGTACCCGTGTACCTACATCTGAGGGAGGGGCAGCCCCGTGCCGTGGGTTAGAGCAGACGCCGCAAACAACGTATGACGTAGTAGTACCTTCTCGGTTTCACATGATTCCGTCGTTGCTGCTCGACCGAATCACTGCCTGGTGTACGCAAGCAGGTAGGAAGGAAAGAAGTAGGCATCCACCTTTGTTAGTGAGTTGAGAAGGCACTAGATTCCCCAACTCGTCGACTGGCCGTCTGTTTATATAAACCCTCCCTCCCACCATCCATCTCTCTCTCCTCTGTCTCATCATCAACAACAACCTCAGAACAACAACATCACATCAACACTACCTTCAACTACAACACAATTTCCAATCCACATCAACACAACACCCATCACAATGGATAACGTCAAGAACGCCGCCAACTACGTTGCCGACTCTGTCAAGAGTACGACCTCCCTCGCCTTGCAATGTCATCGTGGCCCCTGCTAACATTGTGTGATAGGCGTCACCGACACCGGTTCCAAGGAGGCCAACAAGCAGGTTGCCAAGGATAACGACGCCACTCTCGGCACTCGGTAAGTTAACTTCGGACTCGAGCCTCCCCCCCTAGAAATTTTCCAGGTGACTAATCGGTCTATAGCGCCTCTGCCGCCAAGGATGCCGTCGGCGACAAGTTCAACGAGCAGAAGCACGATAAGTCTGCTGACGTCCACAAGGAGGCTGCCAAGCACTAAACGGCTCCCTTGCGAAGCCTTTCGGCCATCGGCCGAGTGTACGACTTATGGATCATGATCAGAGAACTTGACGCGAACATTTCCCCTTTGGACTCGGATGACATGGACACGGGTGGATCGGCCTGAAGGAAATTCCTCGCAGCGCGCTGCAACGCTCCATATACCCCTATAATAGCTTAGAATAAAGCTGCTTGTTCATCACCGTTTCTGCAACTCAGTTGTGTGTACTACCAAGCGACATGTGTCCTTAACTTTGGGAGTTGGTTATCTGATCTGTAAGAAGCAACAGTCTCGGCGAAATGGAATTGGTTAAAAGGTACGAATCACAACCTGGTAGTATTCTAGGCTAGAACATTTCTCAACTGCTGATGACATTCCTAGTTTTGCTGGTGTTGGTGATGCGGGTCTTGGCACAAACCAGTCGCAAGATGAATTTGAAGGCGAAAGCCACTATAGTAGAAGCTGAGCATAGCTCGACAACTAAATGACCCTAATTATCTTCTCTGCCGTACGTGACTTACAGTGTCGATGCTACCGCGCTATATTGAGAGTCCATAAGTATCGTGTAGTTGAATTGTCAGCGCTGCCCAGCAACAGTCATCATTTTATTCCCTCTTTGGAAATACTGGGCTTATCTAATTACCTGCGCACAGACCATCAGTCTCCCCCCCCCCCCAATCCGGGAACATGTTTCAGGAGATCTCACCTAAGACAAGGTCGTTAGCCAACGAACGAATTCGTCGCTCTCGACAATTTCGATCAATGTGATTGTTCACTCCCCTCCCTTGCAACGCCCATTGCTCGTCGTACAGCAGCCGCGAAATAGCGCAGTCGACTCGGTGATTCCCCTCCGTCGTGCCCGCTCCCGCTCCCGCTCCCGCTCCCGCTACCGTTGCCGCTGCCATGGATTCTCTCAAAGAATACCTGCCCGCCGACCTCTTCGATCCGGTGACACTCTGGTCGCTGGCCTCGACCGTCGCCATCCTCGCTGTCGCATACGGCTTGTCGCTGTGGGCGCTCGACAGCACCATCTCGAAGGCGCGCCGCTTCCTCTTCATCTGGCACGCCTTCGACGCCCTCATCCACTTCTGCCTCGAGGGCAGCTTCCTGTACCACTGCTTCTTCTCCTGGATCCCCCTGTCGAGCGTCTCGAACCCGCATGGCCTCGCGCCAACCGCCTACAACTATCTGGGACACACCAACCGCGCTTATGGCCCCCAGGCCGGCGGCGACGCTCCCATGGCCCAGCTATGGATGATCTACGCAAAGGCCGACCGGCGCTGGGGTGGTGCCGACCTGGTATGTCGCTCCCCTTTCCTCCTGCTTACTATCCCCTGCTGTACCCCTCATTTGCCCCGACATTCCCGGCAAACCCCTACCCGTCCGCATACCTGCATGCCGACTACCGCTCTACCGGGTGCGATTCCACTAACAGTAACGCTTCCTCCAAAATAGGCCGTGATCAGTCTCGAGCTGCTGACCGTCTTCATCGCCGGCCCGCTGGCGGCCTACGTCTCGTACGGCATCGCGAAGAAGAAGGAGAGCGTCAACGTGATCATGGTCGTCATCGCTACTATGGAGATGTACGGCGGCTGGATCACCTTCTGCCCCGAGTGGCTGGTCATGAACTACAACCTCGACCTCAGCAGCTTCATGTACAAGTGGGTGTACCTCGTCTTCTTCAACATCCTCTGGGTCGTCATCCCCGTGTACGCGTGCTACGTCGCCGTCACCGACATGAATGACGCCTATGCCGTGAGGGCCAGGGCCAAGGCCACCAAGAAGTCCAAGTAAGGCGGTCGACGTATAATAAAAGCGAGTATTCTGGCGCTTGCTTTGTATATTTTGGAGGGGGTCGCGGGCCTTTTTAGTGGCTTTCCCGGACGATAGTGTTGGATCAACTTCATGCGCAACTAGCTACTAGGGTCATTTTTATTTGCGGAGTATCTGTCTGGTTTAATATACGGTGATCTAGGTGACTCAATTATAAATTTGGTCACACGTACACGTGCTTGTCATTTACAACCCCCGTCTCAGAGACTACCTAATCTACTACGCAACTACAGGAGGGTACGGCCCGACAATTATGCCAGTCTTCACATGATTTGTCCTTAGCTTGGCGAATAGATTATTAGTAGGACCGCCAGGAGGAATATCCCGGTCACAGCCAATCGGTTACCCATTACTATAGCATGGCCATTAGTTCAAGCCTACGTCTTGATACATGCCTGACGCCGCGCGCGTGAGTAATCGTCTAGGTCCAGCCTAGTATCTCTCCATGATCCATTGTCGCCTCTGCTCCTGAGGGATGCCAGCCAGCATGTCCATTTCCGCCTGCTTGACAGCGACGTATCGCGCTACGACATCCTGACCCACCAGCCCGACCATCACGTCGTCCCGTTCGAGGGCCTCCAGCGCCTCGCCGAGATTGGCTGGGAACCGCTGCACGATGCCTAGGGCCTGCCTCTGCCCGTCGTCGAGCGTCGCCGGGTCCACCGCGCAGTCGCCCCACGTGAAGGCTTCGGCGCCCGCGGTGCCGGCGTGGAGGAGCGCCGCGACGGCGAGGTACGGGTTGGCCAGGCCGTCCATGACCTTGAGCTCCCAGTGGCTGCCGGCGCACTTGCGCAGCGGCGTCTCCTTGTTCTGGGTGCCCCAGGCCACCCAGCGGCCCCCCGCCCACAGCCCGTCGACCAGGCGCTGGTAGCTCGCCTCGTGGGGGCTCGTGAAGGCGAGGAGGGCCGGGAAGTGCGCGAGCACGCCGCCGTAGAAGCGCTCGTAGACGTGCCGGTCGACATCGCCGTCGACGTCGCCGTCGCCGTCGCCGCCGCGCGAACAGGCGTGTATGGACAGGTGCGCGTGCGACCCGTTGCCGATGTGGGACGGGAAGGGCCGCGGGTGCAGCGTCACCCGGAACCCGCGGCGGGCGGCGGCGCTCTCGACGATCTGCCGCGCGTGCAGCAGCGCGTCGCAGGCCGCGAGCGGCGCCGCCGGCGGCAGCACGATCTCGTACTGGCCCGGCGCGCCCTCGGCGTGGAACTGCTCAGCCCCGACGCCGGCGTCGCGCAGCGCCTCGAGGGCCTCGTCGGCGACGGTCGCGAAGCTGTCCTCGGCGCCCCAGCCCGCGAGCGCGCGCGCCATCGACCACGCGTGGCCGTCGTGCGGGATTGCCGCGAACTGGTGGCCCTCGGGGCGCCCCCTGTCGCGCCGGAGCGCGGTGAACTCGACCTCGAAGCCGACGAGGAAGCGCAGGCCCGCAGCGGCGCCGCGGCGCACCGCGCGCTCCAGGATGCCGCGGGGACACAGGCGAGCCTCGGCGCCGTCCTCCTCGCGGAAGAAGGCCTGGCAGCTCACGTGGCCGTCGGCGGGCCCCTTGCGCGCGCTCGACCAGTCCGGCTGCAGCACGTACACGCCGGTGCCCGTGACGCCGGGGACCAGGACGTCGGTGGGGAGGATCCCGAGGCTCGCCTTCGTGATCGTGATGGTGAACTGTTCCCCCCTCTTGAAGGCGGCGCGGACGCGGTCTATGGGGATGACGCGGCACTTGGCCGACGATGTGTAGTCGTGCCAGTATATCCGGACATACCGAGCTCCCGATTCACAGACGTTTTTATAGTCCAAGTAGCTGCCGTCCGACACATCCAAGGCCCCGTCGTGATTCGCGGCATGGCCGTTCGGTGGCATGTTGGTTCCTCTAACCCGATCTGTCAGTCTGCAGAGTGGAATAGAGTGTCAGATTACATATGCAGATGCCCACCAGCAGAAGTAGTTATGCAGTGGAATTGTCTCTGAGCTTGGATTCGTGCAGAATATATATTTATCTCTGTATTCGTACTCGCATATAAAGGGAAAGGCAACCGGTGAGACGAGGGGAGCGTAGGGAACCCCTTACTTATCTGGGGTGTAAGCAAGCAAGGCATTATTCCAGTGGGCGAGAGAAGAAAAAGAAAGGCTCGATGTCCCTGACCGCTCTTACAAGTAGACCGTAGCCGTCGCCGCGAGGTGAATCATTCCTAACTTCAATAGGTATCTATCTACCCCCGCCAGAGCAGACTGTTTGTCTCGACTCGGCTCGGCACGTGGTGGTGCTGTAGCAGAACCGTGGTACTGAGTGCAGCTTGCTGGTCCCCGGCGGCTACCCGATCCCTATTGGGAGTTACCCACCCGCCAGAGTACCGGTACACCGCCAATATTGTTGATTGTTGCTCGTCCAAGTATACCAAGTAGTATCCCGTGCGGCTGATGTGGAGCGATCTCCCGGCAGCTGGATGACCCAAGGCGACGTTTAGGTGCGAATCCCGGACCCCTATAGAGGTAACTTGCATCACGCATACGAAAGCCTGAAGTTGGTCATTCTACCCCGTCTAAGTGCACCTAAGACATACACAAAGGCAATGTGAGTCCAAGGTCGAAGTTTCTACCGTGACGTTATAAAACCACTGTGTCTAGCGTACCTGAAATTAGAAGAATACCGAGGAAATATGCGCCACAGCATCATCATCTTGCCGAGAGGCGGCGCTCTTGGTCAGTAGTACCTAACTGTCACTAGTCAATGCTGTCAATGCTGTCAAACACTATTTCTTAGGTAGATATGATCACAAACCAGTGACAATGAGGTCGGTGACATATCATTACTAGAGCTTGTCTTGGGCGTGGATGAGTCTTGAGCGCTCTGTTGAGTATTTTCCGTCTCTCGACACACATCCGGTCCTATAGCTCAGCTGGTTAGAGCGTCGTACTAATATTATAACACATCTGATGTTGTAACATTGGTGATGCGAAGGTCGTGAGTTCAATCCTCACTGGGACCATCTATTTTGAGGGTTTGGTCCAGTTCACCTTTTTGTTTTTGTTTTCGTCGTGTCCCTATAATGGATGGAGAGGCTTGCGCCTGAGCCAGAGGGAGAGGGAGAAAGTCAGGGTCAGTCATAATTATGGCCATATGTAAACAGGCACGGGAAGCGTGCCGAGCAGGGAATGAGTCTATGTCGATCTCTTGTACCTAAAGTACCTAAATCGAGCCATGCTGGATTAAAACCTTCCATTATATTCGATAAGCCGGATCATGCTTTCCTGCTTGGTAAATAAAATTCCTCTGATAGTACTTACCTTCTTCGTATTCGACTTTCCACATAGTCCTTTTCAACCCCCCCCCCCCCCCAACACACACACACACACCCAACATCTATCAACATCTCTCAATTAAGCTGCCAATATGACTCTCACATATTTAAGCTTATCACAGGCGGAACTGCGTCTCTGTTCCCATTCATATTGCTCTTCTCGAGAGCTCGGAGTAGCGAATTCAGACACTACTGTCGGCGGACGCTAGTGAGTGAAACTCGTCTACCCAAATTGCCAAGTGACCAGCTCAGGTCGACGTCGCACACAGTCATGCCGACAGCTTCTGTCTCTCCGAGGTGTATATACCCACGTATGGCACGACTAAGGACTGGCAGATCTCTTGATCATTGAAGCCCTCATTATAGAACACAAGAATAGTAAATGAAAGAGTCGCCGAGGGTCCGTTGGTCCTCGACTTGCTTTTCTTCGCAGCCCCCTTAACCCTAATTTCATTCAGCCCCCCCCCCCCCCCCCCCTGTAGATGTGCTCCCTTGCCATCCACTCACACTATGTCGTACCTCAGCCAAGGCGCGGGGTTCACAGAAGGGTAGGTAACTTGTCGGGGTGACACCTCGGAGGCGATGATATACTTGGTCGACTCTCGCATTGCATATACATGACCAAGGGCAGACATTGCCACCACGGTTGGCCTCGCATATTTGCACCTCACCAATGAATCTTTGTCGCCACTCGATCATGAATCAAGAGAAACTCGTTTGATGTCACTCGTACCCTAATTTATTCTGTCATCTCTTGCCAGCATTCTCGTGCGTCAGACGTGGACCAATATACATCCCTCAATGCACAAAACGCAACACGCGCATGCCTGATTCCTTTTCTGTTCTCCTGTGCAGTATATTGCGAATGAGTACTCCTTGTGACCAGAGGCTTTTTTGTTTCATCGAATACCGATGTCCAGGGTATGCCTGGTCAGTGTTGACTCCATCTTTCGGAATTTGGCGTGGTGTATCACTCCACTGCTTACGGTGAGAGCGCCATTATTAATGCATGATGCTACCTATGGTTCGTATGAGATTCATCAGCCCGTATACTTCAACATGCCTAGAACTCGATCTCTTAAGTAATTACGGGTCTTTATAGATACCTATGTCCCGGTTCACTCTGGGAATGTCTTAGCGCGTGTACAATAGGCTATGTAAGAAAATGGCGTGGCGGGACAGAAGTAGGCAATTCATTCAATCCATGAAAATCAGATGACTTATAAGAGGCGGCGCACGTGTTCTCGATAAATTGACTTAGTTAGACTCCTCCTTGCAACCCCAACACTGTTCTTGGGGGGCATACACTTGTTTGCTTTTAATGTTCTGATGCTTTCCAACACCGATAGCATTCAGAAGCCCCAAGACCTCATTTGTTGGGCAATGAGATATGAGCACATAATGAGGCGACCACGTGCGATGAAGGAAGGTTCAAGAGTGGC
Source organism: Xylaria palmicola (assembly GCA_022385595.1). Lineage (NCBI taxonomy): Eukaryota > Fungi > Ascomycota > Sordariomycetes > Xylariales > Xylariaceae > Xylaria > Xylaria palmicola. Next base: position 66,880 of record MU281335.1, on the reverse strand, counting down.
GCGCCAGAATGTAAACAAGTGGTGTGTTGCAGCGGGAATAAGGAGGTTAAACATCCGATCACCTAAGCCTTACCTGCAGCATGCGATGACTAAGATGGATCCCATTTAAACCACAAGGTAAGCTGAGCAGAGGGAGCACACGACGCCATTAGATCCGGTCAGTATATTCATTTTATGACTTGTATTCAGTTAGTTACTCGCAGGACATTGAAGGGGTTACGACTACTACGGTGCGTCCCATTGCATATGGGCTCAAGACGCCTATTCCAAATTGCCCATGCCCTTGCGCCCCGGCGGGCAATGTTACGTTAATGCAAAACAACGCAAAAACAACCTATTCTCCGGTAGGAAGGCGGGCTGCTTAGTTCAGAAATAGCCAGAACATTGCGGCTACGCGGATGCTGACGACAGCAAGAGAAAGCCTGTCAGGATCTAGGGTAGTCCATGTGCATTTCACCCTCGTGGTTCCGCGTAATTAAGGAGGTAAACTTGCATGTCAATGCCAACCTTGACGGCGGAAAAGCCGAAAAAACGGCCAGATCGGTGTAACCACCCCCGTCCAGCGGACTGAAACGACTGGTCGCCCGTCCTTCCTAATACGTTGAGAGTCTCTCCCCGGATCGCAACATATTGTTTCTTATTCCCGTGCGACACTAACTTACACATATATAAACGGCCTCTTTTTCAAACGAACAACGACATCCATGTGGTGTCAATCGTTACCTGTTCCGAACACACAGCTGCTCTGTCAACTCGACCCCCTTGTTTCTGCCAGCCGGGTACGATAACGGAAGATTTCCCCCCCACAATGCGTTCTGTAACTTATCTCTCTCTCCTCGCCGGCGTCGCCGCCGCGTGCTCCATAACTGGCAACGTGAAGACCACATTCTACGGCGTCCCGGACAACGACCCGGCCGGGTCGGACGCCATCGCCTTCAGCTGCTCCTCCCGCGGCTTCCACGCCGGCGGCACGGGGACGTTCAGCGACCCCCTGACGTTCGCGTCGAGGCAGGGCAGCGCGTACCGGCAGTGTGAGATCGTCTACTTCCCCTACCTGAAGAAGTACATCCGCAACGAGGACATCTGCGCCGCCTGCAGTGAGTGTGATATCTCGGCTCCATGACCGATCCCCTTCCCCCCCTGCCTCGCGCGCGGAGGGCAAATGCAATAAAGAAGAGAATGACATCGGCTGACAAGTTTTCTTCCCAAGACACGGCCGAATGGGTTGACATCTTCACGGGTAACTCCCAGAATGGCGGCAGCAACCAGGTGAACTGCGAGAACCAGCTCACGCCCAACGCGGTCCAGAGCGTCATCAGAGACCCGGCCACGAACCTCGAGGTTGATAGTAAGTGATTAGCCTACTTTTTCAATTCCCCTCGTCCCCCCCTCTTTCTCTCCATTGGTTTCTTGAAATTTAATATGTCGGTTATGACTGACCCCTGGCTAACCTGCCACTGCAGCTACACCCCTCTTCAGCTCTGGTACCTGCAATACCGGGCACGTCTTCCCCAACAACAACCCAAACAACTACTGTGGCGGCGCCCCCCCGGCGCCTACTTGCCAGACAGGCTGCTCCTGGGCAGGGCATTGCATAGGTATGATCCCCGTCCCCTCCAATCTATAAGGAAGCATGGGGGCATTGGACGATCGCTGATGCTCTATACAGGCTGCGCGTGCGCTACCTTTGATGATTGTTCGGACAATTTCGTCTGCACGAATGGCGTTTGCGCTAATCCTTAAACACTGCCTCTCCCTGAAGAACGGCTTTTATGACAGTTAAATATAATACAACTGAGAGTTCTTCAGAATTTTGTTCTATACTGCAACGTGACCCAGGAGCGTATGAGAGACTTTGAACTTATGTAAGACCACGCTTTTACGAAAGGCGTACTCCCAACTTGTTTCAAGGCTCAAGGATCCTTTAGAAGGCCCGTTATTATGATGTGGGATGTGTTCCGAGCAATGAGTGGTACTATAACATGAATGTCTCTTGTCTCACTTTATCTAACCAATATATATTCGCCATTAAGTTTACCGACCCGGCAATTCCATTTCCTGTATTTCTCTTGTTCTGTTCTTCACGGATCCGACGACATGCGGCAGCTTGCCTAGACGCCATCATGCATGGGCGGGGGATCCCGGGCCAGCACTTGACTCAAGCTGATCAAAGGTCTCAGCGCAGGCAGGTAAATTAAGTTGAATCGCGAACCATAATAGCAGCCGCACTAGATGAAGCACAAATAGGTATGCGAGGGGAAAGCTGTTCCTCTGAAGGAATATTTGCATCAATACACTGGTATCATTTACGCTAACTACACGAATTACAAGTATCACGGGGACAGTTCCCAAGGCTCAAAGGTCACCTCCATCCCCAGCGAGCCCCGGGACTCGGCGGGCCCGGGAAGTTCATGCTTATCTCCCTGGACTCGACGGGGCCCCCGGTCCCGGTCCCGGTCCCGCTGGTCCTCTTCCTCCCCCCCGGGCTGAGCGGGACGCCGATGCGTCGTTCCAGGGCGCCTCCCGACTTCGGCCGCGCGACGATTGCAGCTTCGCGCGGCGCCATCTCCTCCCATATGGGTGATATGGCGTCTTGGTTGTGCCGCTCCCACGGGCGGCTCAGCAGCGGGCTCGCCGTCGAGGCGGAGACGGGGCTTGCGTACGAAAACGCATCGACTGGCGTGCCCAGACCTGGCGAGCCCAGACCCGGCGACGAGACGACATAATCGGCCGGGTTGTATGGGCGCAGGTGCGGAACGTGTGCTGTGCTCCCGGTGCTCATCCTGCTGCTGCCCGCGGGCACCTCTTCGTAGGGAGAGAAGCACAACGCTTTCGGGGAGGTGGAGTAGTGGACGTGGTCTGGTATGGTGGGTGCGCCCGACGTCGATATGTTCTGCAGTGGTCGTGGAACCGACCTAGGGCGAGTGAACGACGACGACGACACGCTGGGTTGAGGCTGCCAAGATTCCGGCGATGCCCTCGACGCGCGTGGCTCGGGATCGGTGAGATGGGGCCCAAATGCGACGTTCGAATCACGGTAGCCCTTCTCCTCTTCGACGGCCGAGTCCGACGAGTTGGGGAAGAAGGCCGGCGAGCGGGGTGATAGATGAGCCCGGCAGCGGAAGGAGAGAGACGATGCACGATTATGGCGTCCTCGCCCAGGCCCGCTTCCCTGAGACGCGCCGCCCTCGAGGCGGAGGCGTCGGTTTCGTCGCCTACGATGGAGTACGAAGAAGAAGCCTGCGATTGCTAGGATGACTGCCACAGCGCCGATGGCGATGCCAACAATCGTAGGTGTTGAGAGCGAGGCTTGGTTGCTCTCAGTGGCTGTGGAATCGGAGTCGATGGCGGTGATCTCTGCAGTGGAAAAGACTGTATCGCTCAGTCCTAGCACTTCGCCAGCCGATGGTCGCTGGCTGCAGCCCGCCTCCAGTGCAACCAGATCTGTAGTTCACGTTAGGATATTATCTGGGTGCAGTTGAGATAGGCACCTGACTTACAATTGACCAAGAAGCGTTGATCCTCAGAGGCATCTACGCAGGAAATACAATTCTTCAGCGTAGGGCTGGTTATAACCCCTCCATCGACGTCGCAATATGAATAGTCCACGAAGTCCGCACTCAGGCTGTCTTTTGTCAGGGCCGCCCGCACTGCGCCGCATGCTGTGGAAGTAGAGCACGGCGTAGACGGAACGCCAACAGCATTAGGGAAGCCAAATATACAATAGTCGAATGTGTATCTGAGGTTATCTAAGTAGGCGTCAGATATTTATATACACCTCGTGTTAAAAGAGAAGTCACTTACACAAGAACCAGAGTTGGTCGCTCTCACTGCCCTGCGAGAATGTGCTATCCTGAAGACAGCTCATACACCCTTGAAATTTCCGGCCGGCTGGCGAGGACGTGTACTTGGAGTCGTAACACGTTATATCTTTGTTCCTCGTGGCTGACGAGTTGGGGTCCGAGACGTCGTCGCCCTCGGAATCAAGACAGAACGAAGCGCAAGGGGAGTTGGGTGTGACTTGTAGGGCAACGGAGTGCGGAATGAGCAGCCCGAGGATGCACGTGAGATAGAAGAGGTCCATATTGGTGTAAGCTGCTTTATTTAATATAAGTTCTGGAATGAATATGACACTGAAAGGCAGACAGAAATTTGGGTATCGATATAAGTGAGTGAGAGGACGTATTACGATTAAATCGGCAGCACGATATAAACCAGCCAGCTGGAATTGAGCGCCGTGAAGCAGGGAAATCGGATCAGTAAACGAGTGAAGAGATTCCCGGTAGCAGAAAATAGAACATCAGCGATTAGAGAAGAACGGTGTGAGGCATAAGGGGCACACCCAGGAGCGTTTGGTAAACGTATATATGTATCCGGCTTGCCAACGTCTGCTCAACCCTACCCGCAGGCTTCCAACCACAGAAGTGGTAGATAAGATCCTGCTCCTACACGGGGTAACATCGCTTACAGAGTCATCCCATATACGCCCAGAGTTCGGTACTATTATGATGTTCCTAATAGTCTCATACGCATTGTGGTGGGAAGATTAGACTATGGGCTAGCGCATCGTTGGACATGAGGTATCACAGGAGGACGAGCCAGTCATGAGGGATGGGTTCCCAGGGACGAGACGAACGATTTGCCGAGACGATAAACGAAGCATGATCTGGTGGGCCACACATGCAGGTCGCGGGCGGCAAACCACGGCCACTGGGCACGTCCAGATGAGCACCCCCTGTTCAGTAAACGGCTGTGCCTGGATGATCCTTCTGGCCCGAACTCTGGTTTGCATCCCCAAGCTGGCCAGGATTATGTAGACTTGAAGATCGATAGTCGGCGTCCGGAAATATAGGTAGGTAGCTCGTGCCAACAAAAGCATCAATGCGGCCCATTCACCTCGGCCCATGAGGGGAGCGCAGCCATCACCAAACGAAGCCTTGCGAGGCGGCCACTCCGAACACGCTGAGTCCATCGCAACCCGAGCGGGATCAAGACGCCGACCTGTGAATTACTTACTTATGCGTGGAAGAGCCCAATCTTTGCATCGAAGCCTCGCTAGGCCAGCATGACAGACAGACGGCAGCACATGGGCGTGGTGGAGATTGTTACCGTGATGGCGGCGTGCATGATGCAGATGGCAGGTCGCAATGCTTGCTGCACAGAATAATGGCCTCGGTTTCCGACAGGGCGCTTAACGTGCGTGCGTCTCCGCAGAAGCGGCTCCAGTGGCGTGGCGCTCCAGTGTCTTCTGCGCCTGCTGCGTGCTGCCAAGCTTACTCTCGGCGTATCGCAGGGCATGGATGGCTGCGGGGGGTACCTATAGGTAGACTGCTTCCAGGTCGCGTAGCGTCGCACAGTTGCATCGGGCGCTTTGCCCAGGGACCCGGATCGGTCCTGTTGAATTCTAAGTCTTTACAGACCAAGGTGATGGCATTCACAATCACACGGAAGCTCTGCTCAAACTGCCCATCTGAAAAACGTCACGCTACGTACGATTTCTCTTACGATCCTGCTGAGGATACCTGATTAGATAAAACAACAAGTAGTTCAAATATCGAACTTTGCTGCTTATAGCATCATATCGATTGGGGGGACACCCAGATGAGAGAGTAGAGTGTATCCCGCTGTTTCGTCATAGCATTGTTTCTCAGTCTCCCTGGAACAAATGTGCATTGGATATAGAATGTAATACTCACGTCTCGTGTTGCGTCGAGCTTCACCGAGTCTCGCTGTCAGATACTCACAACAGCCTGCGTAATTATCCAAAGGCCAAATCGAGAATTTGTGTTTGGACAAACGTTCCATTCCTAGATTAAATAACATGTACTGCTATCTTCCTAATCTGGGCGCAGTCCAATCTATAACCTATTTTTTGGCCATCATAATTCCCCGACATGAAAACAAACTTCCGGAACGCCGTTTTCCACAGCCCGCAAACTGTACATACAGAAGAACGCCATGCACACACGAACGCGTGACGAAAGCTAGCTCGATGCTAGCCGAGGTGGTATCACCCAAAGTGACTCGTGAATAAAATATCCCGGGTTCCACCTCAGTCCGAGTCGGAATCCTCTTTTTTCCCGAGCGAGGCGCGTTTGGACGCCTTGGCCGCCTTCTTCTCCGCCTTCCTGCGTTTTCGCTCTGCCTTCTCCTCCGGCGTCTCGCCGTCATGCTTCTTACGCTTCTTCTGATCCTCGTCCGCCGCAGGAGATTCCTTCGTGCTTTCCGTCGCCTCGGCAGTGGTTGTAGTAGCCGTGATGTCGATAGCAGGTGCTTCCGACATGCTGACATCGGCAGCCGCAGCCGATTCGGCGGGGGCTGTGTAGTCCTTGTACTCGGCGGTCCACTTCGCCGGCGTTTGCTCGTTTGCCCTTCCGAATTTGTCCAGCTTGCCGGCCGCCTTGAGCTTCTTCTTCTCGGCAGCCGTGGGGCCGAGACCCCATCTTCTCGGGTACAAGTCTCTCTCCATGATGCAACGCTTCACCTTGGCGACGACACCGTGATCGCACGACGACATTTCAACTGTGCTCATCATCGCAATGCCCAAGGCAATGGCCTCGCCCTTTGTAGTCATGAGCACAACCTCTTCGTGAGCTTCAATGCCTGCTTCGTATCGTAGGAGGCCGGGAATCATCAGCTAGAATAGGGTAAGTACAGGGTAAGCATAGAATAGGTTCTCCACTTTACCTTAGCTCCATAGCAGATAGCATTGACCTTAAGGTGACGAGTTAGCATGTGCTGCTTTTCCATCCCCGATATGGACATTAGCGGAGAGAGGCGGTATGGCTTACAGTGCTATCCTTAACAACTATGCGCTTGTAAGAGGTAAGGAGGGTTTCAAGCGGTGAGATGACCTTGCGCAAGTATGACTCGTCCCTAGTGTTGTCGTACATCCACTGCGCATCAAGAACATCGTGAAGAGTTACAAGATCTTTTGTCTCATCCATCGCTCCGGATCTATTAGATGTTAGCAATGCCAGTCCGCATGCGGTATCATATGATATGTGGTATTGATCAACTGCAGCTATTGGAATGGGAAAAGAGGGAATCAAGAGGAAGTTGTCATACCGGACACGACGAAGTTCTTGCATGTGTGCGCCAACGCCCAAAAGAAGTCCCATGTGGACACAGAGAGTTCGGATGTATGTTCCGGCTTCGCAGCTCACCCAGAAAATACCCAGGTGGCGGTCATTGTCAAACTCGATAACTCGGCTTTCGTGAATGGTACGGATACGAAGTTGACGCTTAACGGCGGAGATTAGAGGGGGTCTCTGGAAGAGAGCGCCGGTCAATGTCTCGAGAGCGCGCGCAAACTGTGCCTCGCCACCGGGGAGCTTGTCGTGGAGACGGATCTAGACCGCAAGTAATCATGAGTATGGGCGTATTTCAGACGGTCTGGACTTCATCGCTTGCTTACCACGGCGACGTATTCTTTTCCAGCTCCCTGCTGCGACTTCACGAGGCGAGTGGCTCGGTCGATACAAACAATCAAACATCCGGTGACTGCACACAAATCGCGGGTCAGCAACTCCCGTCTCCCTGGGTCTCGTAGATATGTCCTCATATGATGGAATCAAAAGGAGATGTGGCGGAGGTTTTACCTTTAGGATCAAGGGTACCTGAATGACCAGTCTTTTCCGTGCTGTATCCCGCCCGTTAGTCACTGCTCAATTGTGTGCGCCAGAAAAAGTTATCGTACCGCAGGATACGCTTCACCCAAGCAACCACCTCGTGCGAGCTGGGGTTCGAGGGCCTGTCCGGCTCGTTAGAAAAGTCGTCTACGGGGCAATGAGGCAGAGATATCCTACTTGTCGAGGTCTGCGCGTCACAAATCAGCACCATGCCTTCACCATGCAACCAGATAAGCAGACAAAACTCCAATGCAGCAGCCAAAGAGGAAGGCAGCATTGTTGTAGTAGCCGCCATGGAAGGAGTCGTGTCACTTACTGATAACACCTGAGGCAATGTAATTCTTCAGGTCTCGGCTCAGTGGGGGGCTGCCATTGGGAATGGGGGTGAAATGGCCGGCTGTCGGCGCGTCAATCAATGCACTCCTCTACGGATTCGAAGGGTACCAACTTCGGACGAGAAGCTTGTCGTAGTTCTTCAGTAGCAGAGGCCAGGTGCTTGTGTCGACGGCGGGCGTGACGGCGGTCGGCTTGATGCTGTAGTCGGCCGCGGCGCCGGTCTTGTCGCTCTGTGTAGCCATTGTCGACCGTCAATATATCTATGTGTAGGAAGAGATAAATATATCGTTGACGGCGATCTTCGTGAGAAGTGGCGTTGTTGTAGAAATTCGCACCTGCAGAATTTCGCGTCGAGATAGAAAAAAAAAAACCCAAGCTCCAAAAATTTCTGCCCCCGATTAGACGCTCCCCCTGTGGGGCATCGTTGAATCAAGCAGAACAGCTCCAGCCACATGACTTAACCCTGTTATGGTAAAGTGCCGGTTCCCCCACATTTTCACTCGTAGTATACGCCACACCCTACAAAAGAGAAGCTTTGTATCTCGACGTGACTCTCTGCTCTACAACCTCATCACCCATTGTCCCGGCTCATCGTCCAAAAGCCCCTTGGTGTTCCACTCTTTCCTCTCAAGATGTGAAATGAGATACTATCTTCGCAGATGCGCCATGTAATCCAAGGCGTTCTCTTGCCCATGATAACTAACCAATAGACCAAGAAGGCTATTTCCCCAACACCTCTTGCTCATGGGAATAAACTTTCGTGCTCTTTCGACAGACTAAAGCCACGGTATACCTCAAAAAAATTACTTCAACAACGCTACATTCTAGCTACCTCTATTGCATCATCATTATCGTCATCATAATAAGTCCTAATCACTTCTAGTCTATATATAGCCCCTGGTCTACTCTGATGTTGACCGGTAGTGTTTAAACATTTCATAGAATACCCCCATCAAGAGCAAACAGAGCCACGCGAAAGACAGCGAAGACCAGAAAACGAAGGTCAGTGCCAGCGCCTGGAACAAGGCGATGAGGTGCCATCGCCACCGCTGGAACTCGGGGGCCGTATAGGTAACGTGGAAGAAGAGTATATCAAACTTTGTCGGGGTTGCGAAGCGCTTCCACCGTATCCGTCGCCTCTCGTGCTCGCCCGAGGCCGCCGGGGTTGAGCCCTGCTCTCGTCTAACTCGCTTCATGTGCTCGCGCAGACGATGTTTCCAGAACGGCAGCAGACCCCCGTCGGTGTCGTACGGTTCCGATTCGCAAAACGCCCGCCACCGCTGGACCACCTCCTGTGCGGTGGCCGCGTCCACCTTGAAGTATTCCCTGTGCGACCTCTGGCAGCTGCAGACGAATGAGTACATAAAGTCGTGCAGCTCGGCCAGTATCAGCGCTTCTGCCTTCTGCGATAATTGTATGGGGCCTCCCTCGGGATCGACCTTTCGTTGTATCTCGACGTGGCGGCACGTGTTCTTGATTTCATTCAGTCTGACTTGCTCCGTGCTTCCCGTCCTGCCTATCTTTACGATGGTCCTCTGCGGGTCGTTCGCAGGCTTGATCTCGAAAAGGTAATTATGCCCAGTCTTCTTCTTGTTCATGTCTGTGCTCAGTAGTTGCTTCTTGAGCTCTTGTTCGATCCTCTCATCGACATCGACTTTCTCGCGGGAGTTTGACGTGCCGCTGGGATCGCCCATCGGACTCCGCTGAAAGACCGCGGGTGCAGACTGTGTAGACCAAGGAGTCACAGGTCTAGCTCGTAAAGAAAGGTGCGCTGGCGTAGAGGGTAGAATTGCGGTGTTGAATGGGTCCTCAACCGAACCGTCATCGTCTTTATCCCCGGGCAACCCAGGATACTCTATCGTACCGGTGTCATCGTATCGTCTGAAGCGAGCATACTTGTCACTGAATCCTGAGCTATTCTGTGCACGTGTCGGTGTTCCGGACAGAGATGACGGCCGTGAGATGGTGGTAGGCATCTGTGCCATTTCTAGGGTTGCTAGAGAGAGTCTTGAGCGACTAAATACATATATAAAAAATATAAAATGTAATTCAAAAATATATAACTATAGGTAACAATAGTCTCAATTGTCTGTCTCTCAAGCAAGGGCAGTACTCGCTCTAAATAAACTGGTTCAGAGGCAGCCTGCGAACCCCGGGTTCAAGGCGGACTTGGGAGTTATCCCATTCAGGCACAGCCGCAAAAAAATGAAACCAACAGAGGGTGCCATTGCAGGATAATTCCGACCATTACTGAATTGGAAGTAGATAAACTGGCCTAATTAAGAGAGACGCATAATGCACCCCGTGAACGCCAGGTGCACGCATCCTCCACCCAGCCACCCATCAATCCATCAAGCCACCGAGCCATGCCGAATTTAGCATCTATTTGCTTTTCAACATGGCCGCTGTTAGTACCTGGCTACCCTTAGAGTTCGGCTCTCATTCATCTATTTTTGGTTCTCGACACGAGGCAGCCAGCTCTGAAGACAGTTTGGTAGCCAGTTCAGAAGCCATTTATAAATCATACCTGGTACTACAGACTTAGCTTCACATCTTGCCGTTGGCCTTTACTGCAGGCCTTGGTTATAAACTACCTATCCGGTGGCTCGACGGTGGTGGCTTGGTAGGGTGCTCCTAACCGCCGACCGTTGTTGTTACGAATCCTCCCGTTCTACTTTGGTGTAGATCTCAGAAGCTGAGCAGGTGCCCACGGCCATCTCACATTCAAAACACTCCTATAAATTAACCCGAGTTCCACATAATTCACAATGCATGTGTACAACGCCTTGAGTCTTTCTTTATTATCAATACGAAATTGCGCAGTCGCGGGGAAAGTAGTATCTCGTAAAGACGAATACAGAGTACTGTCTGTATATGCGAACACCGGCTCCAAAGGTTCCCGGCCATCCTTGCATCTGTATGGTAGGTACCTATACGATCAATCACCTGATACAGGGATGAGCCTCACTCAGCCCCAGTATCCCTCCCTCGGGCGCCATAAACTCCAAGCTCCTGGGATATATATGCAGAACAGAATAAAAAACGAGAAAATAAAAACCCCTGTTGCGTCTGTCTCTCTCTCCCCCTCTTTTTCCCACTCAAAGAACTAGTTAACTGACCCGACAAAGGCCCCCCCACCACCGCTACGTCGGCGAGGGCGTCCGCCGCGCCGCCGCCGCCGCATCTATCTGCCCCTGCCGGCCATAGCCCGGGTGGTTGAGCACGGGCGCCTCAGCGCGAATCGTGGACGGCGGCGGCGGGGGAGGGAAGCCGTAGCCCCCGGCGCTGTTGACGCCCTCCTGCAGCTCGTAGCCGTAGCCGTCGACGCCGCCCGCGTCGGTGTGGGCCTTCTCCTTGCCCTTCCTGTCCCCGCCCCACGGGGACTCGGCGTCGTCGTCGTCGTGGTCCGGGCTCAGCGCGACGCCGATGCTCCGCGCCTTCTCAGCCGGCCACGCCATCTGGCCGCCGTGGCCCTCGACGGCGCTCACGGGGCTGTCGAACTGCGTCGCGTAGGGCGAGAAGTAGCGGGGATACGGGTAGGCGCCGTAGCCCTCGGTCGTGCCGGCGCTCACGGGAGAGTCCCCCCACCCGCCGCGCAGGGGCCGCTGGCTCAGCGGCGTCTCGTACATGTCCCCGGATACCTGCGGATTCGGCCAGTTCTTCGCCTTCTCCTCGCGGCGGCGGAGGTAGTTCCGCCGCCGGCGCTTCCCGTTGATCACGACACCGCAGCCGAGGAGGATCAGCAGCGCTGCGATGCCGCCAATGATGATGCCCGCGAGCGCGCCGGTGGTCAGGGGACCGACGTTGTTGTTTGCCTGGGCGACGGCCGTGTTTGTGGGACTGGTGACGTTGACCGGGTCGTCCGAGAAGATGTTCCCGGTCAGCGTAAGAGTGTTGGGTGGCTGGACCTGATGCTGGCAGGCTCCCGATAGGATGTTTATGACTGCGGAACTATTAGCGCACGAAACGTTCGTAGATTGTTGCTGCGACATACAGTTCCGTATGTAGGACTTCCCATCAATGACCAGGCAGCCGGCGCATTTATCAAGCTCATAGTCACTCCAAAGACTACAATAGCCGTACGGCGTGACAGTGGTGGACAAATTGCCATATTGCAGGGCGTCTTGCAGGCGGTCACAACCTTGTCTAAGCGATGTCAGCTCCGAAGCTATATAACGTAGATGCTGAGACTTACGATGTGCTACACGGTGATGATTCAAGGCGGAATACACACTGGTCCGTCGTATATCGCATATTGTCTACAGACAGCGTCCATTCATTAGCGAATTGAACCCACAATAGAGACCTATTCGGAAGCTTACAGAGCATAGCTTGCAAATCTGATGCACTTTGCTTCCCGTCATTATATGTATAGGTGCTGGCTGACTCGCAAGCCACACAGGATTGAAGGATCTTTCCTGTCGCTGTGCTGTAATCTGAATCGTCGCACACAATCTGGTCCACCGGTGTCGCATCGAGGACATTGCCGCAGTTTACTTGGCAAGGCGAATTGGGCGCAACAAGAATCCCATGGGCACCGGACACCAGCGCGCCCAGCGCGACAATGCGGTGGCCAGAGCGCATCGCCGTTAGAATGGATGAAGACGCTGTTGAGAGAGGCCGTAACGCAAGGCGCGATAATAATTCGATGGCCAGCAGCTTACCACCGGTCATGCATCAAGCAATATTCGTCGAGTTCTGCTTTTGAATATGTTACAACCAAGGGTCGTCTGCCAGTGCTCAGACCTGTGTCGCAACTATCCCGAGGCAAGATAGTGCCAATGTTTCGCCCACTCCGCGTAACACAGAGGGCGATCGACGAGGCTGCTAGTTGTTATAGTAAACTATTCAGGTGAGAATATGCACGAGAACCAGCAGAGCGGGTCACAGACTGGAAAGTCAGCGGTTGTGACGGAGGCTAGCACGTTTCTTCCCGCCCGTTATTTTCCTCGAAGCGCTGTCGCCACTGTGACATAGGGACAGGCGGTGGTTCTGCGATCGAGGTTAGTTATGCGAAGGGAAGATGAGCCAGCATAGAGCTGCGGGCCTCCCTCCCCAGACAGGACCAGAGCGGGATAGACTTGGATATAGCTGGTCTTTTACCGACGAATTGGGGTCCGAACTGCCCGGCAGCTCTCCATAGTGACTTGCCTAAAGGGAGTAGCACAGATCACCTTTTGGACCATACAGGGAGTACGGTGAGGTGACAGAGAGCACACGGCAACATGGGGGCTGGGGTCCCGGGGCAGAAACGCATAGCTTTTCCTGCTCACCTCCCAACAGCGAGCTGTCACTGGGCCGTGAAGCCCGTCGCCAAGAGGTGATGGCGACAGGGGCTGGCTGCATGCCATCTCGAGATGGACCACTAGGAACTCAGAGAGCCCCGGCCAGCTGCATGGCGCTCCTATCTAGTGGATAATACAAACGGGTCCAGCCGTCTTGATAGATGCCCCTCAGTTTGGGGCCCGGAAGAAAAGAAGGATTCCTTCACTTCACAGTTCACAGCACAGCTCTCGATTTACGGCGTCACTTTGAGAGTGGAGTTGCTTTCGCCGTAGAATTTTCTCTCTCCATGTGGTGTACAACCCCCCCCCCCCCCCCCACGCGAGCGAGGTCCGGGCCTGACCGAAACAGGTGATCATTCGATCGGTTCCACGCCATGTACAGAACACCTGCACTGTCAATCCAGGGGGTCGAATCTGGGGTCGAAATCAAAGTTCCGCCGCAACTTGCGCCTGCTTGTGAATTACTACCCAATAGTAATCATTTTGTTATTGGACACCGACCGCTTGGGGATGTGATTCCGAGGTCCAGGTATTATTCACGATGCAGGACTCTGCGTACCTGAGTCACTACGGTGCCATTTGAGTAACCTTGGACTGCAAGTTTGACATGGTACACGGCGCATAAAATGTTTGCTTTGCACGGACCAAGCGCGCTTCTGGCTCCGAGACATAGATACACCAAACCAGCTCATTTGATTCGCAGTCTGGCCTCTTGATCCTCTCTCTATAATTCAACAAAGCTTAGTTGATTACTGACTAGCCTTCGGCCTGTTGGCTGCGAGTCTGTTGACCCCTTGCTGCCTGCAGACCACTACTGCGATCCATCGGGTCGCCGGAAGCATGAGTGAGGCGGTTTCGGGTAGGGCACGGCCATCAGGATGTGCCGACGCCTTAGATTTCTAAAAAGACCTTCGCCTTTGTATTCATAACAGTTCAATTCGGTTATGTCGGATCAGATAGACCACACCCCCCAATGCGTTAGTTATTGCGTATGTATCCCCCTCCTTGCTTAGTTTGCTATTGACCATCCCTGTAAAGCGAACAGAGTGCCTCCAAAAGCTTAAGGAGGCGTGATTTTAAACCTACTCCCTTCAAGTCGCCTGCCCACAACACCATCCGGCGGGAGTCGCACATAATTACCTTCTCAACCATTCATTACCACCACCGGCTTTTTTTGCACAGACAGTTCCGGGGATATAGCGTTCGACGCACCGACCTCAAGTCTTGCTAGGCTCTCCGAGCGACGGCTCGGTGCATTTCGATCCTTCTAGATATAACGTCTGAAATTCGGTCCTCTGCGTCGAGTCTCATGGGAAGAAGTGTACCATATCATTAAAACTGGCGTATTCTCATGTCCCTAGCCCCCCTCCCCCATGTTAGGATTAATTATAAACAGAACGACAATGATACGGTTCTGTGTACGGCGACTGAGGGATATTGATCTGGTGAAGTACCAAGATTCTGCGAACTTTCTTTTCAGTCAGGGCTTGATCGCAAAAGGTCGAACGCCTCTAGCGAGCGCTTTAGGGCGACCCACGATTCCTGAAGTCAGCAAGGGTCATTTTCATCATGTAAAGGGCGCGGCACAATTGGCTAGTGCTTCATAGAGTGGCCCAAGTAATGCTCTTAGTTCCCGGGTCGCCATCCTCATCCTTAACCCTTGAATGCAGTGCCAGTATTAAGCTTCGACTGCGGCAGCGGCCTCAGTGTACGCTTGCGATGCGGCAGGCAGGTTCAAGCTAAGCGTGGGAGAGTCCGGCCGGGGCAGTCTCCACGATGATACCGGTAATGTATCGCGAGGGGAAGCAAGGGTTCTATTAGGAAGCTGTGATGCGACATAGCCGTAAGTCAAAGTCGGAACAGCGATTTTATCTTGTTGTCGGATCGCGTTTTGATTTCCCGGCTGCGCTGGTGATTGAGACGTGAAAACGGGGTGTGTGACAGGCTGATCGTGTCCGTTACTTGGGAAATCAAAGTTGGGACGAAGTGACAGCGGAGTTGGACTGGGCCCGGATGGGGTTGGGATTGTATCACTCTCAACGGAACGTGACGGTATTTTAATTGGAGGTGCGCGCGCCTTTTCTCTTCTCGAGGGCCCCCCCTGATAGGTGTGGGACTGAGAAACGTGTTTCTCTTTGGGAGATGGCAAACGGCTAGAGCCCTCTGAGTAGGCGGGATTATGAGAGGCCTTTGAAGATGTATGGCGCCGTATAGACGGCACGCTTCCGTCAGCCCCATATTGGGCAGGCCTGGTTTTAGTTGTTTCCTCCGAAATATTCTTTGACGAAGACTGGGCTGGCGGGGGGTTCTCGTGAGTAGCCGTGTTAGAATCAATCTGCCCTGTTCCTTGAGTCTCAGGCTCGGACCCCCGGACAGGCGTTGCTGTTGAGGCTACATCGTCGGGGCGGTATACTAATTTTGCGCGTGGGGGTTCCGCTGTGTCCACTACGAGGAGATTTTTCTCTCCGCGACCAAGCATTCCATACACATTCACTTCACCGTCTTTCACCCCGATGACTGCGCTCGTTCCGGCATAAACGGCGTCGGTTTCTATGCCGGTGCGATTGCAGAAGATGATAATAACCTCTTCTCCATTTTCCGAGCGGATCAGCGGCTCTAGTCGACTAATCCAATATGTCAATGTGTCCATATCTGGCTCGTTTGGCATGCGGCTGAATAACCTTGCATCCTCGCGAGTCAGCCAGGCCATTGTTAAGATGACGACATTCGCCTCCACGTCTAGACAGTGAAAAGCGAATTCAAATGCATGCCACGGTGCTTCGAATTTGTAAGGGCTGCTGGCAGTCAGTATAAATATTCGGCCGAATCTCCTTAGGAACCAACTCAACTTGAGATCCATGCCTAGGTAGCGTGTCAGTTAGCGAGCTGCGTACGGTGTTTGACGTTGCACGGTGAGACGTACAAATACCCATGGATGTGGTGCCCAGTCCGGGTACGAAATCGGCATAGAAGCCGTCTTGGCCTTCCAAAGCCCAAGTCTCGTCAGTATAATACAAGAAGGACTTCCTATAGTTTGCAATTGTCTCGCCGTCGCGGTTCACGACGATGACCGAGTTGTAGTACTCGGGGGAGGTGGGCCATTTTGGTTTGACATCGACCTTCTCCGGATAGCCGACGGTAACTATGCAGTTGAGCTTGAGTGCGACGGTGCGAGCCCAGAGGGCACTGATGCCGGAACCCTTGGGCTCCAGAAAAGGGCTGATCTCTTGAAGGGACTTGAAATTGTACCCTTGAGACGCGTCAGCCATTGTGGTGGTCCGAGCTGTGATGAGGAGGGGGCCTACCGGTGAAAGCCAGCTCGGGCAGGACGAGAAGATCGAGGTCCTCAGGGTTCGCCCTATTCAAGACGGCATCGGCGCGGTTAAGATTATTGTCAATGTCCCCCACTTGAGGGGCAAATTGCAGGCAGCCTATCCTCATCGTGTCACCGAGTTTTGAGGCTGGATGGATTCTCCCGTTTTTGAGTCGACAGCTCTGCTTGCGCGCGTTTCGGGACGTGTGCTCAAGGATGGCAGAGGGACAGACGTGGTGGTGGGAATAGTGGTGTTGATGATCACGATACTTCGCCCACCGAGTAACCAGGCAGGGTAGGGCAGTACCTCAGGTATATCCAAACTCTAAAGAGTGGAGGGGAGTACCGATAGTTAGCCGCTTGTCTGCCTTACTTGGGCCTATAAGTAGAGGTCGCTGCTCGACGCAGGTTTAGCCCGGGAGCAGCAGGTATGTCGCACAGGAGACAGGAGCCACATGGGCGCCGTCGGGCGCGATCGCTGCAGGTGCTAGATACGATGCCCAAGATAGAAAACATTGTACACAGCGCCCAGGCGTGGGTGCTATATGGATTCTTCAGCAACTCGGACCCCGAATCCGAAGGAGGGGTAGCAGTGAGCACAAGGGTCAACGCCCCCCCCGCGTGCACCCCTGCACCAGCAACTTCCGGGGCGGTGGGATACCGATATAGCACTAATAGTGCTCCGTATAGGTACTCCCTTAGGTACGGAGTACTTGCCTTAGGTACTGTTAGTTAGTGTTATCCAACCTACCTACTAGAGACTCATCTAGTACTATGTAGGCGGACTAACTTGACTAAAGCCCAGCTGAGCAACAAGTTTTGTTTTCATTGGGCGCACGCTGCTCTTCTTTTCCAGATGGAGCCAACGAAACGGCATGGTTAAGCGCTTGGAATGCCAGGAACGTGGCTATATATCAGCACCCCAGCCCTGTCGACGGGGGCCTCCATCGCTGACATTGTCGCTATTTGCCGGCCAAGGATACTAAGTAGTAGATAGGTAGGTAGGTACCCATAATAACCACGCAACTTCAGCAGATGGGTCGAGGTTAGCCGTCACACAATCGGTGATCCGGACACCTGGTCGGGGGGCAACTGTGCCTCCCTCCAGCATCATGACAGACTCTGCAGGCCGTCTCGGCTGATGCCAACCAAAATCGACAGCAGAGAAGAGGCAGGCTACGATGCAAGGGTTTCATTCATATCTATATGTAAACTCGATAGTTGCAGAGATCGCTACCCTGGGGATTAGAGAAAGGCGAATCAATCTCCCCGGCCGCCATATCAACTACGTTACCTACTTGACTCAGATTCATGCAACCAGGGGGCCGCCGAGGGCGGATGCCCACACCATCTACTGCTACGTATATAAGTACCCTGATTGGTAACACGACTAATAGGCCTGGCGTACTTGGTATCACATGCCATCCACTCACAGCCAACCCGGAAGGAAAACATGAGGGGCCGACTGACTACATCAGCACGAAATGCGGTAGTACTATGCGAGAAAGAGCCGTGTTTTTCTATAGTGATGAACTTGTAGGTTGATTTGAGACAGTACCCATGAGGCGGACTTGCATGGGACTATTTCTCGGACCCGCAAGGCGTGCGGCTTCGATTCCGACAGTCTGGTAGCGGGCCATGTTGATCGGTCACGCTTGGTCTTTGTTGCCCGATTAGACGCCTCCTCCACCATTAATTGGCCCCATCTCTTCCTCGCTTGTCGGGTGGCTCATCCTATCGCGATATGTCGGTCGACGCTCATAGTGCAGTACCATTCAAAGTGCCAACGCGTCATGCTCAGTTACATCATTTGTTGTTGTACCATTTGTTATTACAGTTGGTCGGCACCCCTATCAGACCAACGGACGATTCATTTTGGCTCATTTTGTATTGCTCGGCATTGAGCTGCCTCATCAGTTGCCATGGTCGCATACCCTTCCCACCCGGCTTCGAATAGCGAGTGATAGCCATACACATGGCACCGAATATGAGGACCCGGGCGGTCCCTCACCGGTGTTCGCGTGATATCCCATCGTCGAATGAAATGCTACAGCCTCTTGGATGCGTCCAAGAGATGGATCCGTGATTGTAGAGTGAGACAATGTAGACGCCACTGAGGGGAAGTACCGATGAAAATACTTCACACGTCACCATTCATCGTTTCGGCATCAGACATGTGGCGAGAAGACCGGCATCTGGAAGTCGTGGCTATGAATAAAGGCAGTGTGCGGCGAAACCATACAGGTCATTCATGCGTCTAGTACTCGGCTATTTTGGCGCTGTTCATACTATCGAGTACCTATCCAGATACTTAATTTGACATGTATTTGTTCCTCGTACCCTCCACGCCGCTTACGAACGTCAAACTCCACATCACTTACACAACTTCAAGCTGTGTCATAGTTGGAAGCCTTATAGGGAATCATCATTGGCACTTGATCCGGTTTTCTTACCAACTATCTTTCTCCTAAAATTTTCGGCGTACCAATCCCCGCTGCCAGTGTTTCCTGTAGGACCTAACCATAGGGTCGGTGAAGGGCGCAGTTGCTGTGCGAATAGATCTCAGAAACTGTTCGCATATCTCGCTACTATGGTACGGTTCCGTGACTGATAGTACATTATGCCACAAGAAATGCGTCCTTTTTAATACACTGTAGATTGTTTAGTGACAAGTATCCTCACTAGGCCGTGTTCAGCTTTCCATTGTGAGGTAGTTATTCCAAGCAACTGGTCTGCAAAACTTCCAGAGCATTCCTCGTTTCTCAGCCACACAAGCTTATATCTCAGCGGCAGAGGTTATTGGTTCTTTTGGGCAATAATAAACTTTCGAAAAGCATGACACTCGCCGACGGCGTGTCCTTCATCAAGCAAGGTACTTAGACAAGCTCGCTGGAAATAACAAAAATTGTAGTATTGCATAATCCGAATAATTCGTGTTTAGCTATAATTCTGCCAAGCTGTTACCACTTGCTACCTGACCAAGGCCCACAGTAGCTGCCAACCATATTTTACCCAGAATATACTTAAGTATATATATAGATTCCCCTACAGGTTGCATGAAATCCGTCGGGACAGCATCGCGATGCTGTATTATCATCCATGTCGCTGGCGGGTCAACTATACATCCTCACGCTTTGGCAAAAACACCGGGCCTTTTATGCTCGGAGATGATAGACAATGGTGGTAGCCCCCGTGCAAGGCTCTGCACAGCATTTGGAAGGAATGCTCGCACAGCGTCCATCAGCTCAGAGGCAACCATCACGGCGTCGTAGTTGATCTCGATGTCCAGAGAGCCGTCCTCCGTCTCTTGAAGCTCTAGCTGTAGGGGATACATTGAGCCAGGAGGCGTTGATAGATCGGTACAGTCTCGAATCTGCACGTCGTCGCCTAGGGAAAGGCCATATCTGATGGACCTTGGGTGCCAACCATACACCATCATCACGTCCAAATGACTTGGGGGAACTCGTGCCTCGCTGTCCGGATTTGCTATCACTGATCGTATCTCGGTATAGGGAAGCCGGTGTTTGATGCACGTGTTGAGTTCAGCAGTAATTTCGTTCAGCAGTAGGCGGGCGTCTCCGAGGTTCATGTGATTGAGTGTTACTCGGATGGGTAGCTGATCGACGAAGAGGCCCAACATAGTTAATGTCGCCGGTTCGTCTCTATTCAGCAATGGTACTCCCAGTATCATCTCTGAACGGCCAAGGTAGGCATACAAGCTGAGCGCCGTGGCTGCAAGGGCTATAGCCTGGGAGTACTTGTATTTTTGCGCGTTTGCATCCATCCCGGCATCGAGTGGTGGTGGTACGACAAGACTCATTCGGGGTGGCATGTTGGATACAGAACCTTGCTGTTGTGAGGGACTATGTGACCATAATCTTTGATCAGCTCCCTGGAGATGCTCAGCCCAGTACTTGAACCCGTGTTCCCTTCGTGCCGGTGGCAGGCCAATGCCCCCTAGTGCTTTCTGGTCAAGCCACCGTGCCCAGTCAACGTAGGTGCCTTTTAGTTGAGGCCGGTTCGGTTCAGATTCAGTATGAGCGCCTTCGGGTTTATCATGTGCCAAATCTTTGTATCTTTCGCTTGTCCAGCCGAGCATAAGCGCAATCGATGCTTCATCCGTAATGATATGGTGCGTGATGATGACACAATCGGTACGCTCGTCGCGCTTACCCCGATTCCACAATAGCACCCTGATGAGCTGCTCGTTGGCTAAGTCGAACGGCTCATTGATCATTGCCTGTAGTTCTTCTAGCGTCGTCTCACCACCGATAAACACTCGGGGGACAGAACAGTCGGCGCTGATATGGCGAGCAGGGACGCCATCCGGAGTCGTGTAGCGAGCTCTGAGAATGGGGTTCTCTCGTACGAGGCTAAGGAAAGCCTCGGCGAGTTTCTTGATATCGAGTGGGCCGGAAATGGTAAATTTGGCGACAGTGTTGAAAGCTGACTTAAACTTCGAAATCGTGTGTGCTTCGAACAACTGCCTCTCTAAGTAGGACAGTGGCTGGCAGTCAGATGACTTCTCAGCTTCGTCAACAATCATGTCTCCAGTGGCACTCATACTCTGCATTGAAGCCACATGAGCAGCATACGAGTAGTCAACTTCGGGTCTTGGTGAGTTTCCCTGGTCGATGGCTACTGCAAGTCGTCCCAGAATAGTCTCCCGAAGGAGCAGAGCAATCGGAAAATTGTAACCGATCGATTCCGTAACCAACCGGGCTGATCTGAGCGCCAAAATCGAGTTACCACCAAGAGAAAGGAAATCATCATCGCGACTGATTGTATCGACCCCATCCAGACCCAGTACTTTACTCCAGACTTTGGCGATCATTTGCTCGGTCGGATTCAATTTGGTATCGTCGCTCTTCTCGTCTGATCTTCGTCGTGGGGGAGTAGCAAGTGCAAGAGTCTTGAGCTTCTCTCGATCCAATTTGAAGTTCGCTGTCATGGGCATCTCGGAGACTGCTATGACCTGAGACGGACGTGAATAACTTGACAGCAAAGTAGCAAGCTTCGTATGTAGAACTGTCGTGTCCACGTCTGCAGGAGCCACAAAAGCCACGATGCGGCTGCCGTATTCCCCTGGCCCCGTGCCGATGTCATTGCTCACGGCGATGGCGGCAGCGCTCCGAACATCCCCCTCGCCCGCGAGAATGAGGGCATTCTCTACCTCTTCAAGCTCCACGCGAAATCCGCGCACCTTGACCTGGTTATCAATCCGCCCGACGTAGGATATATTCATATCCCCATCCCAGGAACCCAAATCGCCAGTGCGATACATGATATGATGACTGGGCTCAGCGGCGAATGGGTTTGAAATGAAATGGGACTTGGTGTCGAGCTCGTTGGTGTTGCCCCAGTACCCTCGCGTTACCTGGTTTCCTGAGATGTAGATCTCTCCAACAATACCTTGGGGTACGAGGGATTGGTGGTGATCTAACACATAGAACTTCAATCCCGGAAGGGGACGTCCGATAGTAACTGGAACTCCAGGTAGAAGGCGAGTTCCAGAGGCACAACCGCACTCACTCGGGCCGTAAATATTGAGCAACGCTTTGGCCTTATCGGACCATGTATCTACAAGCTTCTGGGTCACTGCCTCGCCTGCCAGTAGGACAGTGTCTATGTTAGGGTACTCATCGGGCGACAGAGCTGCCAGAAATGACGGTGTGGTAACCATAGCATTGACATGCTTGATATGCTCGAAAGGATTATTGTGATCTTTTAACACAAGAGTGGCACCGTAGCAAAGTGAGCCGAAGATCTCAACTAGAGCCATGTCAAAGCCTAGTGCACTGAGCTGCGATATTCGTTTTCCAGGCTCAGCAAAGAGGCGGACAGCTAGGACGCCGATAGCATTCAGCACCGTCATATTGTGTAAAGGCACACCTGTTCCTTTGCGTATTAGAGTATTGTCATGCAGTCGGTCTATTGTATTGTCATGCTCACCTTTTGGAACACCCGTGCTTCCCGATGTAAACACAAGGTAGATCGGATCTTTCTCGCGTGTAGTAGTCACTAGCTTACCGACAGGTAGATCGAATGTCTGTTGCGAAACCTCATCAACAACGATCATGCTATTGTCGTTGAACTTGATGCCATGTTCTTCGAGCCCTACCTGACAAGCTCGAGTCGTGCTTAAGAACACCGAAGCCTGGCTCTGTAGGATGATAGTTTCTATCCGACTTGGAGGGAGACTAGTGTCAAGCGGGCAGCAGATGTAACCGGCCTTCAATGTTGCCAAGATGGCTATGACCCAAAACACAGAGCCATCAGACAGGATGCCAACGACCACTTCATCGAGGGCCATCGTGTGCACCTGTTGTTTAAGCCGTGCAGCGACTTTGTCGGCGAATTTGTCAACCTCCTGATACGTCATTTTCCCACGGGGAAACTCAATGGCGCATAGACTTGGCCATCTTCCGGCAACTGACTCGAATCTGTCTTTGATCGTAGTGAACTCGGACCTGGCATGTGGGTTTTCCTCATCTTCAAATGCATCTGGCGGCTGAAGAATTACTGCCTTTTCGTCTGCCCCCATCATTTGCGATCGCACATCTCTCAGATAAACGTTCTGCGGGCTAGTCAGCGCATGCAGTGCGTTCCTGAAATGATCCAAGAGCTTTGTGATGTTGGTCTGTGCGTAGCGGGAGCTGTCGAACAGTATTTTTGCCTGAAGCTCTCGATGCGGCCCTTCGGTAGCATTGCTGTGTACACCGTCAGGTTTACCCTCGAGGAGCAGGGTGACTCTGAACTCCATCAAGTCTTCGCGCTCAACAGTCCACGACATCGGGTCTTGAGTAGGGGGTAGATCGTATTCCGTGACCACGAGTGTCTGCAAAGTCCCATTGATGCTCTCACCAGGCATGGATGCCATGGCTTCCGCAGCAGACCATTGGAATCCGAGCATATGGAGGAGAGAATTGTTGATGGCAGATAAAGCATCCTGGATGGTCTGAGAAGGCCTAAATTCTATGGGAAAGGGCACCGTGTTCAGCAAAGGGCCTACTGCACGCTCCACGCGGGGTACCTCTATATTTCGCCCCGAAAAAACAGCACCAAACGCGACAAGGTCAGAGGAAGTGTAGTTTGATAATACCAAACCCCAGGCGGTGTACAACAGAGCCGAAGGCGTAATGTTGAGGCTCCGGGCGGCCTTACTCAATTGCATATCATCTAACTTCAAATCCCCTGCTAGGCTACTTGTCCATTCATACGGAATGTGCTCCGGAGGTGGTTTCGGCAGACTCAGAATTGGCAGAGCTGTATGATTCTTCAACATCTCCTTCCAGAACGAAACACCCTCTGTATCCTTCTGCTGTTTCTCTTGAGCCAACGCGATGGTAAGAAACTGGGGCGGTTCTTCGAGTGGAAGTGACCTGCCAGCTAGTGCATCTTGAATCTCATCGAGAATGATACTGAATGACCAGCCATCCGCTTGCGCGTGATGCGCTGAAGCTAGCAAAGTAGAGCCTACACCGTCGACTGTGATGAGATGATAAATATTGACCGGTGTGTAAACTTGCTGTTCGAGTCTTGAGGACAGAATCTTGTCACGAATTTCGAGGGAACGAGTGCGGACCACGCTGTCTCGCGCCTCAAGTGTTGTCTTTTCCTCACGCCAGTCTAGATGCAAATCTCGCTCTACCGTTTGCAATCCGGCCTTCATATGGAAGCGGGTACGGAAGATAGCATATCGAGACAATGTCTGATGCCAGGTTGCTTTGAGATTGAGCGTACTAACAGACTGTCCAGAGTGCGGAATGCGGATACGTAGCAGTAGATAATTGGCACCGGGAACTCTGAAGCTAGCTTGAATCATTTTCACCTGAAGAGCCGTCATGGGGCCCGAACTTGGTTCTTCTTTATCTTTGGGGTCTCCATCCGGACGCAAGGCGTCCCCCGATTGATCCGCCCCAGACTCATCGTTCTGCATTGCATCACAGACGGCCTGGATAGTGGGGAGACTGAGAAGGTCTTTTAGCCAGAGCTTGAAGTGTCTCCTGCTAAGGTATGACAAGACTTTCAATGCTGCAAGCGAGTTGCCTCCTAAATCCCAAAAGCTGCTCTCGTCAGTAATCTTCGACCGGGACATTAACGTTGCATTTGAGATGGCAATCTTGAGCGTCTCCATCTTGGAGTGCTGGTTCGACTTGTCGTCACCTTCTTCTTTAGCCTCAGTATCCGAGTCTTCCATATCCAACAACTGGTACAGGGCTCGATTGTCGGCCTTACCATTGGGGGTCAGGGGGAGAACTGGAACGGCCGTGACGAGGTCCGGGACTAGAAAAGCATCATGACGATGGAGCAAATTCTGACGTAGGGCTCGAGTATCGATGCCTTCCGGCGTGATGAAAGCAACGAGGCGGTCACGATGCATAAATGCGGTAGCGGTGTGCGCAGCTGTATCCAGTAACATCGGAATTACTTGAGAATCGATATTCACCAGGAAACCGCGATTTTTCACAAAGCTATCAGCTCGACCGGCGAACTCAAGGCCGTGTTCAGTTCTACGTGCAAAATCTCCCGTTCGATAGATTCTCTCTCCATTCCGAATGATAAAGTTCTTGGCTGTCAGTTCTTCGTCCTGGAAGTAGCCGACAGCCAGACCTGGCCCGGTGATACAAATCTCCCCAGAATTTGACTCGGTATCTCCATCAAGGAGTAACACACAGCTATTCTTCATAGGTCGTCCAAGGGTAATAGGCTTGGACGGAACAATTTTACCCATAAGGCTACTGATCGTGGTCTCAGTGGGACCGTAGCCATTGTATAAACTGCGGCCCGGGGCCGACCATCTCCGGATCAGCCGCTGGGTAGGCGCCTCACCCCCTATGATTATGAGTCTGAGCTGTGAGCACGACTCAACATCGTGAATAGCTGACAGCATTGATGGGGTCACGGCAATGATGGTAGCCCGAGCTGCACAGCTTTCAAACTCGGATATGCTCGCCATCATGAGCTGTGCGCCATGGCATAGCGTCGAGAAAACGACACCGGCACAGGCATCGAAGCCCGGCGAGAATGTCAACAAGGACTTGTCCTCAGGCTGAGGGCAGGAGTTAAACGGTGCTTCGTCGTCTCCCTGCAGGACATAGTTGAGGAGAGCCCTGTGGGGTATCATAACGCCCTTGGGGGTGGATGTAGTTCCGGACGTGAAGATGGTGTAGGCAAGGTCTAGTGGCTGAATGCTGGCCTGGGGCAGCTCGCCCTCGGGCTCGGTGCTGCCGCCAGCGACAGGCTCAAAAGCGCGTTGGACATCTTCAAGTGAAATTGCATGGTGGCAGGGGTACGTTGACGTGCTCAGGTTAATGGCCACGTGTGCATTCACACGCTGGAGAGTCGAGACAATGCGGTCCTCGGCCCAGGCCTCGATGTCGATGGGCACATAGCAAGCGCCAGCCTTGAGGACTCCAAGGAAGCTGGCAACCATCTCGCAGCTCCGGGTGGCGAGCACGGGGACCAGATGGCCCGGCCTAACCTGTCGGGCCAGTACGATACGGGCGATCCTCGATGCAGCATCTTCCAGTTGGCAATATGTGACAGTCCGCTCCCCAAACAAAATGGCGGGGTGATTGGGTGTCTCGCGCGCCCATCGCGAAATAAGATCGCAGACCGATGCTGCGTTCTCTGCCATACTTGTTGGGAGCTTCTGCTGGGTAATGCAGGACGGCAAAAAAAATTCTGGGCTAGCAGAAAATAGCAGACGAAAGTGCTGTGGGAACAGTAAATATCTAAGGTGACTGCAAGCAGCAAGGTCCAGGCGATACGGGAAGGCATGACGAGAGGGAGCTGGATCCTTTGTTGCAGTAGGTGACGGGGGATGACGGGCAGGATGTGACGAGGCTCACCTCTTGTGAGTTAGGGGTCACTAGGGGGCTAGGGGTATGCGAGGCTACAATCACAGATACACACCATTGCAACCATACATGATACCACCATCTTCTATTGACACACTCAACGTTGGTGCGGGATGTAGCTCCTGTAGTTACCTGTACTTATCATGTTTATGTCTCAGTGATGTGACGTCGGGGCGGGGAGCCAACTATGTGCCAATGCCATGCATACCACTTATGCATGTTCTTTCATCTTAACCTAGATAATCGTTTGGTGTAGCTCGAGATGACTCACCCTACACCAAAGTGATGTAGCATATTGTAGCACAACTCAGTGGGTAGCTGCAGCGGCTCCGGAGGTATAATTAGAAAGGAAAACCCAAGGCCTTGATTAAAGTAATATACGTTTTGTTATCCCATCGCATCTAACACTGAATCCTTCCGCCAAACGGTAAATCCTCACGGTCCCTATCTGGCCCATCCAACCCGCCGCACGTTGGCGTTTTAAGGGATACCTCGGGTGCGTTATTCTCTTTGCGATCATCACCGTAGCACTCGGTTTCTGTCACAAGGATCATGTACCGGTTTTTCCCAACTATCGCCACCCTTGATGAGTTGTTTATCGTTTGTCGTCCCCATGGCATCTCCGACGATTTGTAGAAGCGGCGTAGATAAATCAACTCTGCTCGGCCTGTAAATAAGCCCGATGGCTACTGAGAAAGTGCTGGCACTGTCGGGACGACAAAAGCACACAATCTACAAGGCACTATACGGAAGGGAGGATATGGTAATGTAACTGATCAAAGTAAGTGTAGCCCACCCAGCAACGCTGAATAGGTACCTAGGTAAAACGAAAGGTAGTTAAGGTAAAGGTATTCGAAAAGTTCAATTCCGTATGTAGAGTGGCGATATCTGTCTAGACAATCAAAACGTGACGACCTTGAATCTACACGCGAAGGGGTTACAGCCCGCTATATACTCAACGTATTACAAGAAATCTGACTTTTAGTAGATCAGCCAGGCAGCATCCATGCTCAAAATAATGCCTTTACGCACACAGCCCAAGTAGTGAAAGATTGGCTGCGTTCGTAGACTCAAGAAAATAGTATTATACTCGTCAATTGGCCTCCGTAATCCCTCGATCTTAATCCGATCGAAAATATATAGAAACTTCTAAAAGAACAGATCTGCAAAGCGTAAGCCAAGCCTATTGGATATGCTAAAGAACGCCCAGGCACTCAATTTACTAAAAAGGACTGCTATTGCAGTTTTGGAAGAGTTTAAACAGAGTTATTAAATGCGTTGGTAAAAGCATGCAACAACGGCTACAGGCCGTAATCGATACGAACGGGTGGTATACGAAGTATTAAAAATTACGGAAAAACTCTAGCTATAAAATTCAGCCTTTAAAGTGCCTACTACGGCATGTGTACGACCTTCTGGCTCTGGGTGAGCGCCTCTTCTTGCAGGAACTCTGCCCAGCCTTTTACAGCAACTCCCGGCTGAGCAACGGCAGACTAACACGATGCAAAGACGCAAATTTCACGAACTACATACATCTAAGTAAAGTCGCATTCGACCAATTGAATTTTTCAAAAAGCCTACGATGCTTGTAAAGCTATATGTAAGCACCGCACTAATCGCACAACTTCAAGGGATTCCCTCCAGGCTGGTGGCTCGGGGCTGAAGACGGCCGCTCTAAAGAGCCATATATCTCGCCCGGACGCTGGTTAGAGGAGCTCGTGTCCGCGGGATTCCAAACATCCGAAGCCATTCGGCTCGATGGAGATGTCCCATACCATAACAGCGCTGGTACCATAGCTTCGCGGGGAGGTGTAGCGGCGCAGAAGCTTCACCGAGGCACTTTGCTGTGCTACGAACCCGACGACAAGTCTTATGTCACAGCGTTGCGACACTATTTCGAAGCAAGATATTTGGCCATTGATACCTGTCTTTTCGGCGACTCATTACCCGTTAATCAAGATGTTATATCGCTTCTAGACCTCTAAAAGCCGACACTGTGCGATCTGGATGACGTGACGTACGGCATCTTGATGATGTATCTCAAAACACACAAGAAAAAGATGCTATGGGTTATGCTAGCTTCTCAAGTCAATTGCGAGGACACGAGAGCAGCGATGACTCTAGGTCTAGCCAGGACAGCCCGCAACGAACTGTCTGTGAAGTTGATCACGATAGAAGTCGACAGAGCTACGTCACCGACTGCTACCGCTGAGGCTGTATTTGAGATTATATTATGGACAAATCCCGGGGATACAGATCTAGCTTTGTTAAGTCCTAATTACGAGTATACAGTAGCTGGCGGGGAGATACTCGTGCCTCGGTTTCACTGGGACACCATGCCCAATGCCGTCAAACAGCAATCGCAAGAGTAGTGGTATCAAGCATGAGGAACTCAAAAGAATCTAGATCAATATGCTAGGTCTCCTACGTACTATGTACTGGAGTGAAGGAGAAAGTCCATCTCCTTCGGAGGGTGGGGTCCTTGTCAGAACTAAAGCTGTCGGCCTGAACTTCCGGGTTAGTAGTATCATATCTGCTAATCGTTCTTACTCTTTCTTTAATACTGGCTGCTTTCCGACGTTTATTAGGATTTCCTCATTTGCCCTCGGTGTGCTCGACAACAGCACGAGCAAGATGGGCTTAGAAGGCAGCGGCATAGTTGAGGCTGTCGGGTCAGGCGTCCAGAACCTCATGGTCGGCGACTGCGTTGTGTATATGGCCAAAGGCTATTGCACATTCTGATACCCGAACCGCTATGCGTTAAAATTGACGATTCAATAAGCTTCGAGCAGGGCGCCGCCATTCCATGCGTCTAGACCACATTATTAGCTTTGGTTGACAAGGCGAACTTGAAGAGAGAGCAAGTGAGTCGGCACCCGTCGATATCCGTGTGCCAATGAAACCCTTAAGCTCACAAAAACATCACAGTCAGTCCTCATTCAATCAGTTTGTGGCGGTGTCGGATTGGCCGCGCTACAAATTGCCCAGATGATCGGTGCAAAGGTGAGTTTAGTCTCGACATCTGAGCGTAAATCTCACATGGGGCAATACTCACAATACGTTGTTATTCAGATATACTGCACAGTGGGCAGCGAGGAGAAGATTCGATTTCTCGAAGTCAACTACGGTCGACACCGATAGCGCATCTTCAACTCTAGAGACACCTCTTTCCCCCCGCTGTCATGCATGCGACAGATAACCATGGTGTCGACGTGGTCCTGAAATCATTGTCTGGGGACCTGATTCATGCTTCGTGGAACTGCGTCGCCGAGTTCAGCACCATGGTTGAGATTGGGAAAAAGGACTTTCGAAGACGAGCTAAGTTATCGATGCTTTTGAACAGAATATATCGCTCCTGGGAATAGATATGTGGCAGGTCACACAGATTCGGCCAAAGACAGCTGCAAGGTAAAGACGCCTGCCCCGTCCCCTCCCCTTTCCCAACCTTTTTGCGACTTGCCATACTCACGCGGTGCTAGCTTGATGAAACGATGCGTTGCATTAATCCAGTCTGGCGTCATCAGAGGCCCGACTATCGCCAAGTCATTCGCAGGGCCACAGATCCAAGACGCCTTCCGGACAATGCAGGCTGCGACGCACATTGGAAAGATCATCGTCAGGTTCCCCCAAGATTTCTCAATCCTGCAAGCCGTCACGCCAAAGCCGACACCAATGTTCCGCAGCGACCGTAGCTACTTACTCGTTGGTGGTCTCGGGGGACTGGGTCGGTCAGTGGCTACCTGGATGGTAGAGCTCGGCGCCCGCTCCCTGATATTCATGTCCGCCAAGGAGGGCCCAGAGATACAGGACCTCCTCGACGATCTTCACTCGCAAGATTGTGAGGTAACACTCGTTGCCGTCAGTGTGACTGTCGTGGCCGACGTGGAAAGAGCTGTAAACACTGCTCCCAAGCCGGTTGCGGGAGTAGTTGGCATGGCGGTGGTCTTGGAGGTACGTGCTGTAAAAGAGTTACTCCAAGC
Organism: Xylaria palmicola; assembly: GCA_022385595.1. Lineage (NCBI taxonomy): Eukaryota > Fungi > Ascomycota > Sordariomycetes > Xylariales > Xylariaceae > Xylaria > Xylaria palmicola. Next base: position 36,472 of record MU281335.1, on the reverse strand, counting down.
CCCAACCGTACAAAATCTCGAACATTAACATGAGATATGCATAGGACAATCCATTAGACCAGATGACCTTCGCCGATCGGAATAGTGCAGTTGAGTTAAAAGTACGCGGGACTTGGAATCTTCACAACAGGCTGCCGCAGAATCCGGGTTTCTTCATCCTGTTCTCATCCTACAGCGGCATCGTCGGACAGCTAGGCCAAGCCAACTACGCATCGGCGAACACATTCCTCGACGCCTTCGTGCAATACCGGCACTAGCATAAGTTAACCGTAGGGTCTACGGCTAAGTCGCCGGAGAGGGTAAGCTTAAAGGTGCTGCTCGCAGCGCTATTGCTGGGGCCATGGCAGACTTCTTGATCAAGGATCGACAAGCCATTCCTCTAGACCAACCAGTCGGAAATCTTGGCATGGACTCGCTCATTGCCATGGAAGTCCGGACATGGATTCGTCAGCAGACTGGTATAGATACGAGCGTTTTTACTATTGTTCATCCGTACTGTTGAGAAAACCCAATGACAACTTGGGCGTTACTGGTGCGGGTACAAGATAGATCAAATGCTTAACAATACGATACTGAGTCAAGTTGGTAGTTTAATTTAGCCTACACCCGATAACTCACCAAGGTATAACTAGTAAGGATCTCGATATGGGGGTTGAGGCAGGACAGTGGCAGGAGGCGATTCTACGTACGAACGGTGAGGTAGAAAACCTACATCGGAAACAAAAGCTTATCGAGCTTGGTCGACAGCACCCTTGAGCCGCGTGTTTATTAAGCCATTATTTGTCCAACCTCTCGAAGACCAGGATCAAATGACGGATGGCATGGGGGGACGCCAGTCTCAACTTTGGAAGCCCACCTCTCTACCAATTACAAGCCCTACCCTTCTCTGGATATGCATAATGCAGCTGCAATCACACTATCACATCAGTATTGATGGAGCCTGGTCGCTTGTTGTCCCCTGCCCGCCCACCCAATTGCCGCCAGCGCGGCAATGGCGCTCGAGGCATTCTGCGTTCTCAGGTCATGAGAGGGGCGCGCGCGGGCGATTAGGCAGTCTGCGCTTGTGCAAATTATCCGAACGTCTGCCTCCCCGCGATGCAGCTAGATTAAAGTGCCTTCCCAGGAACTCGGATGCTCGCCCTCGCTCTTTAAACGGCCCATGACGATTCGGAGGGGTCTGGTTGGCAGACCACACTGGGACTTTAGATACTCACTAACCCCAACTCCGCCCGTTATCTGGTGAGACGACATGGTCTTAGAGAGGTAAACAAAACACGTACACACGACCTAGACTACTGCTGGACGCACCATTCATCGTCTCCTCCACTGGGTACAGCAGAAGTGCTTACAGTAGTGCTTACGCCTACGTCCGCACAAGCTGCAAGAACCGATCCGTGAAGATGCATATGGCAGCCACCATTGGCCTGGCGTGCTCGTCTGTGGAGAAGAAACGGTCGCGTAAGGTGGCCGGCGCCTATCCCATGTCCTTGCTGGATGTGGGCTCTCCGGAGGGGAAAAGCCTCGAAGCAAAGCCCCTAACATCTCCAGGCCCCAATCGTTCCCCATGCAAGCCAAGCGCCGAATCCCACCAAATCCCGCCAACCAAACGCCATGTAGGCGCCGTCTGGCTCGCGAGGTTTCGTCCCGCAATCTGCCATCCTCGGGCGTCAAAACGTCGTTGTGTACGCGACTCATCCATCTCGGGCCGCCTTGATTGGCTGCCCGCGGGCAACACACGTACACACAGCACCCCTTATGAGCGGGAGGCAATGTCCACAGACGCCCGCCAGGCTCTCCGTCCCGTCATGGGGCTCTCCGCTGGCAACGATCTTTTGCAGATTAGGCAAGTGTCGCTGCAGTAAATTGCTTGTGGTTCTCGGTCCAATGTGCCCGGGTGTCTGGCCCTTGTGCAGACAGGACTGAAATATAGAACAGCTTAGATTCCTCGCGCATTCCTGTTGGCCTCTGTCTTGTTCTTGTTTATGAATATGTTTGTAATGGTCTAGAGGTTTAATACTCTTACTTACACGGGGAAACAAGGTCAACTCTTCGATCAGGATCTGGTGTTTGACATGCTGGGGAGGTGGTTGATTTCCTTTGCCCCCTTTTTGACCTCGTCCAACCTCTCCTCTTCTCCTCTTCCAGTATGACGCCGTACGTGATCTTGCTACTGTCGTCGATTGCCTTTCTACCCCTCGGAGGCGCACTGCAGGTCACGCCCGGGTCAACATGCGCGGCGGTCTGTCTGGACAATCCGGAGAGTGACCCGCTGAGTCGGAACTCGTCCAACACATCTTCTCGTGACATAACATGCACGGATGACAGCTTCGATAACTCGGTCACCGGCATCAAGTTCAAGAATTGCCTCGATTGCCTGCAGAAGAGCAATGCCACAAGCGACGGCGAGAGTGATGTCTCATGGTTCCTCTGTATGTCCAACTCAGAGTTGTTACCGGAGTCTTGCTGACTATGACGCCAGACAACATCCGCTACTCGGTCGATGTTTGCCTGTTCGGCTTCCCCGATGCTTCGAAGGTGATCTCGTCCCCTTGCAGTATCAACTGGGCATGCCAGCCACTGCAAAAGGCGCTCGAGGCCGGTGGCTTGGACGGCACTAGGGACCAACTGGAGTATTGCTCGGCGGATGGCAACTTCACGAGCGCACATCATATTGACGACTGCGTCAAGTGCCTTGCGTCAAGCCCAAAGCAAGGCTATCTGTCAAACTGTATGAGAGTTCCCTCCACTCGGCCCGACACCACTGACATCTTGCAGTCGTGATAGCGCTCCAGGCAGGTTGTCAGCAGAAGCCCGCACCGGGCCAGTTGATCGGCCTCAGCGACTCCCTCTTCGCGGATTCTCTGGTCAATATCACTAATCCTCCTACCCCGCTGCCAACCGACAGCAAAGGCTCCGGGCTCGGTATCACTTCTACCGGAGCTATCGTTGGTATCGCGCTCGGCGGGGCATTGCTGTTACTTGGGGGCATAGCGTTGTTCTGGATCCATCACCGCCGCCAGAAGCGTCTCATGGAACGGATACCGAGTCCCGACGATGACTCGCGAGCTGGGACTAGATCCGTCACGCCTCCGTTCGGCGGTGGTTTCTCGGGTGCCGAGAAGAGAGCGGCATCACAGATGAGCCATTACGAGCTTTATACGCAGCAGAAATATGCGAACAATGCTGAGTACTATAAAATGCTGGAAAGAGGAATCCCGGTAAACCGACCGCATTACGCGGCTGGTCTGAACATCACGGGACCCATTCCTCAGGCTGTCCTGCCCACGCATCCTGCTTATCTGCCCAGGGCTCATAGTCGCCAGGCGTCACGAGAGGACGCTCCACAACCTCTGAGGAGCAACAAGCCAGATTCCTACGCGATCCAAGCATACTTGAACGCCGCAGAAGACGCCGGCGCTCTCGATCTATTACCGCCGCCGCCGCCAGGACCACCCCCAGCAGCGGTATTGAGTGATCCGTCGCGATTCCGGGGACCGTCGCCCACCGCCCATCCCCCGCACAGCCGGGATTCTTCGATGGATAGCCGTGGACCCTCTCCCGACCGACGACCCCTTCTGCATGTCACCCAACAAGCTACCGCTGATATACAAAACCCTCCTCCGCCCCCTCCGCCCCCCCCTCCCTCCACTCGATCCAAGGTCCCATCCCTCGCATTTCCTTCCGTCTCGCGCATACGGGTACCAAAGAAATACACGCCGCCCAAGATCACGGTCCAGGATGCCACCCCGGTGGACGAGAGTTCAGGCGCAGGCTTGTACCCAGAGAGCCGACAGCCAACAGGGGGTCCCCTCGGCCGCCGCTAGTCATTTAGCAAAACAGCAGTATATCGCCGCGCGGGCCGGGAGGGGGTCATGGCCGATGTTGGCGTGTAAACGCGGAAAGGGCTGCTCTCTGTATGGTGGTGTAGGAATATTTTACTTGCATGGTTATTGGCGCATATGGGAGGATATACCAAAATTCTAGGGCTCTTGCAGAATTTGGGCTCTTGCATTTTACAGCGGGATATAATGGGTTCACGGGATACGAATATGGGACGTGAACATGGGACGGGTATTTTGAACTGTGGATTTTTCGGGTGAATCTGTTGAATGATACCCATGGCTCCTCGAACTAGGTGGAATACGATGAACCGTGAATCTCATGCTATTGATGCTTTCCTTCCCCTGGCTTCAGTGATTCGCAGCACTTTACAGCTCTACTGGCTTATTGGCATTCATCTAATCATGAGGGCAAGCTTACATGGGGTAGAATTCTCTTAGTAACGAGATTCGTCTAGGAATAACCCAGCTCAGTGCTTTCCTTCGCGTGCGGACTCTCGACAGAAGGTCAACCCCGTTATAGATATCACAGGCGGTTTGCCTCCGCGCATACGCCATAGACCGCCGCGACTTGACCTGGAGATGTATAAGTGACTGCCGGCTGTCAACTGAGCACAAACAGGAAGGCTCTATTTGGAGGTTTTGTATTCACTGCGAACGATAGCGTAGCCATTCCAACTTCCTCCGATTCTACATACCCTACCTGTTCAAGCAACATCCCTGAGATTAGGCTCGGACATGAAGGGGAAAGCACACGCACGACAGCTCCTGGTCCGCCGACTAATCATGTAGTCTCAACAGCAGCAGCACCAGATGGGGCTCTTTACTATAATGGGTGCTCGACCTTGAATGCGCGTCATAGTTGCTAACCGACTCAATGCCGATATTGCCGCTTCTCAAGGCGCGAAAGTAAAGGGCGTCTGTACTTACCATGCTTAATAGCTTCCCATCATGAACAGGACAGAGCAGATGCAAGTTTCTTCTCAGAATAGGCAAGCAGAGCCCAATTCTTTCTTGTAAGGAGTGAAACCGCGGCCGAGAGGCTCGAGCCGTTGACAAAAGTGTTTGTTTACAACATACCCAGAAGTAAACAGAACTCTCCTCACTTACATCCACCATCTCTCCGCCACCCCAACCATCTTCCCTCGCAATCATCATTCCATAACGTAGTTCATCAGTTATTCCGCCGTCAGTATTAGGTACATCATCCGCCATCACACTACACTGAATGCAGAACAAGATGCATTCTCCCTTCGTCATCTTCGCCACCCTCCTCCTCGCCGGCCTCAGCGCCGCGATCCCTCTCCACAGCACCCACGCAGGACATGAAGCAACAGGCAAGATCATGACGATTGAGAAGGTGTCCCGCAGGGCACACCATGAGGTGGACGGCAACAAGACCAAATGCAAGTACGAGATGAAGCTCACGGTCGAAGATGCCCCGGCTGTGCTCAACGCCACGGCCGGCGCACACCGCCACCATCACCACCGCCACCACGCCCACTGCCACTTCAAGGTATACACACCCTCGTACGATGACGACTGCCGCGCCACGTATTTCCATAATGTCCCTTGCAGCAGGACCGACCACAAGTTCATGGTCAGCGGCGGGACCCTCCTTACGGGCGGCTTCGGCTTCATCGTCCGCAGCGTGAAGGACAGCGCGGGCGCGTTCTTTGACTACGACCACGAAGACCTGGGCCCTGGCAATCACACACCACCGAAGTCATCTCCTCTGGATGGAAACTACAACGCCTCGATCGCCGACCTCGGTGGAAATGGGAATGGGAATGGGAGTGCGAGTGCGAGTGTCTCCGCCGAGATCTCCGCCGACGCCACATGGACTGTTCTGGGGCTTACCCGTCGTACGTATTCCCCCCAGTTTCACTAGTGCAGGATGGACAAGAGAGGAGAGAAGAGGGGATATATATATATGGTATAGAGCTAACGACCAATATTTCCAGGAATCGATACGGCCTCGAATGCGGTCCACGTGGGCTTCACCTTCCTCACCGACATCGCCCCAGGAGTCGTGTCATGCACCCTAGATGTGGCCGCACCGCAAGGTGCCAACCTGGCCACATGGTCCTAGTACAACCAGAAGTGCCAGGACAGCGGATTCTTCGTCTCGTGGGGATACCTACCATCCAGCGATGCGGGTATTATGACGGTCGTGAGGTATGATATCTCCCCCCCTCCCCCCCAAATCCCCCATCCTCCCCAACTTCCTCCCCAGCCCCATATCCGATGCTCCCTCCCCTCTCACAGCTGGAATTGGATCAGATTGCTAATGTCGTCTAGCCCAAACCGTGACCGCGAAGCCTTCTTCGGGTTCCCGCACATCAGTCAGTCGGAGGAGTTGAAGCCCGATGGTCCGGGTCACGCCCAGGCTTGCAATTGCTAAAGCTCGAGTAGCGAGCTGGAGTAGTGTGCGAATGGGGGAGAGGGGTGGTTACAGATTGGCGACATGACATGGAACCAAGGATACGGAGGAGGAGTGGTGGAATGGTTCACTAAGCATTGGTTACTAAGTAAATCAACTACCGAGTATAAATAGCCCAAATTGAGAAATGAGGCCAGTGGTCTGTTTTTTACAATAAAAAACGAAGAGATCAAACACAATAATGGAAGTGACTGTGAGGAAGCTGTTGGGAGCTCCCGTAGCTTTAAGGTATCTCGGTCGTTTTCGCAGAGTGACGGAATAGGTACTATTAGTTTTGTGATCACTACGGGAGGCCGCTTTCATACTATATTCAATCACAGCCGAATGGACGGGGATTTGTTTAAGACTGAGCTAATTTTGTATTGGTTGAAGGTATCGGCATTTTTACAGTTCGCTCTTCAATATTTAGTTGGAGTTATGTTGAATATGGGTAAAACATAAGCTGCCCGCAAAGCAATTCATTATCATTTATTCATAGCTATCGTTATTTATCGACCTTAACCAAGGCGCCTCCCAGGCCCCTTGGTCCTCCACGAATCTGGCAGTGGACCGCCACGTCCGCTCGAATCACTGGGTGGTGCGTATGAGGTCCCATACCCGGTTTGTCTCAACCGAGGACTGCTGATGATCCAAGAAAAGAACCAGGGAGTTGGAATTAAGTTGGGTCCATTACCGAACTCAGGGTAAATTCGCGTCAGGAAGTCATGCAAGTGAGCGGCAAAAATGCCAGTGAGGCCAAGCATGAACGAACCCCAGCCAGAAAATAGTAGCTGGGCTAACAGCATGCACCAAGGCATAAGCTGAGCAGGGACGGTTACAACGTAGAAATGTGCCTGCATTCCTCGCTGATCTTGGGTGGCCGTATAGCAAATTGCAATGAGCAACGCATGCAGATACATCACAGCGCCAGTGAAGAGCTGATTAACAAGCTATTGTCGCAGTCAGCAACCGTTTCCTATCTCCAAGCAGCAGCAAAGAAAAAGGATATGTAGACGAAATATGTAGGGCGCTAGAAACCACCCGAGCAAATAGTCAAGAGACATCACCCGAGTCATCCATGAAAGACATCCCACCATGCCTACACTCCGAGCTGGCCCTCTTTGAGGTTTGCGAATGACGGACCAGTCAGAGTGCAGGGGTAATCTTCCTCAGTTCCAGGAACCGCTATAGTAGTAGGAGTACGACACTATGCGGGCAGATATATGAGGGACAAATGTGAAGGGGATAGAGTAGGGGCGGGTGAAATAAAGGACGATGAAGCGTGGAAGACCTACTATTATGACACCACCAATAAACACGAGGTACCATATCAAGTCCTCTTTCTTTGTGAATTTGGGGTTGCTCTTCTCTAACTGGCTCAAGTAGGTATAGACTAATAGACACGCATTAGTTTTCCCTCTGCGTAGTAGATGGGCGGTGTTCGTAATCCTACCAAAATATGTGTCAAACAGCACCCCCAAGTCTTTCGACGTTATCAAGAAGCTCGTCACGAATCGATGGATCGCTGGTGGAAACTTGAGAAGCATCGAATAGTGAAAGAAGAAGCCGTACATCGAAAGCATGCCCGTGTAGACGCCGACGGAAGCGAGGAACACGGCTGTGGCAACGGTCCTGTTGATCCGGAGTCAGCGGTAGATCAGCGCGCATCGAGGCAGATGGAGACGTACCTCGCAACCGGCGGCGTCGAGAAGTAAAGCGTAGTAACGTCCGACATGGTGCGAGATGCTCGTCAGAAACGTCGCACGAACACTGGGATGGCGGCTTCGTCGATTGATAATGGGCAACCGCCTGAGTCCACCCGTAGGACCAGTGCGCAGTGAGTTGGGTGAGTTGAGGTTTTAATGATGGTTTTAATGATCAAGTAGCAACACGTTGCCAGATGAGCCTCATGACGGTAAGGAAGAGGAATGCGGCACAACAGGCAAGCAGGCAGCCAACGGCGCTGCAGTTTGCATGTTGGTTGGCCAATTGAACACCCTGTTGGTCTTGGAAGCGGAATGGAATGAGACAGAAAGGAAGAGGCTATGCGTCGTGTCATTTTCCGGGAAATACACACCTGGTAGCGCGGGAGCTTGGACCATCTGAATTAACGCTAGATACCTACTCCAGCCACGTCATGCCCTAATTTAGACTGCTGTGGCTTACTAGGTAGGTAGTGCCACTGCCGGAATCCCGTGGCAGTACCTACAGTTAGAATAGCTCAAAGGTTTGTACCCACCTGCGTTGTAAGAGCCTCACCATAGCTATAACCGTTGAGGGGCAAGTAGCAGGGTTTCCATTCGTATTCGCAAGAATGAAATTCACGTTACATTTAATAACCCTTGAAACCGCTTGGTATTGAATCTAGTGTAGGTTTTTGCCAGGGCCCCTATACTAAAACTCGAGTTAGGCCTAGCTATACCGATCTAACAACCAACCCGTGCTGGCGTTCTCTGTGAAATGTATGTAACTAGGTAATTCGTAATGTTGCATTTTCTATGTCAAGTGAGGCATTTATCAAGTTGTTATTTAAGTGGCTTCATTCTCAGTAACAAAATACACTCGCCCCCCTCGTGTTATATGGACTTGAAGAGTAGCCGAGCCTCCATAAGCCCGTCACTACCTCAATATCTCACGCAGGCAGTGGAAAAGGTCTTCTCACCTTAAAAATGAGCGTCCAAGGTAAAGATATCACTTTGAAAATAAGTCTAAGACATATATTAGCCTTTATATAATTTGCTACCTCTAAACAGTTATACGTATTTCTTAGCGAATATATGTCGGGGTTGAGCACCAATGGAATATCTCATCCTAACCAGAGTCTTCTCAATGTTTTTTCGTTTCCATATATTCCAACTGTTTTCTAAGCCTCACTAATCAACTCACCCGATGCCGAGGAAAGAAATAATAATGAAAAATAAAAATGAAGCGGTTGATATAAACCAGATCCGTGTCGGAAACGATACAATGAGCTGAGAATTTTTTCACAAATGGTAGTGAGCAATGCGAAATTGGTACGCCACGAAGCATTCAGGAGCGATTCCTACGAATGGGATAAAATTCTATTATGTTCATCCGTTGCACCAGCGGTGTATATCTAACCCTAACCAAAAATCCTACGTCCGATAGTCGCCATTTATCGTGACATATTCATGGCTCATATCGCACGTCCAATGTACGGCCTCCTGCGAGCCCGTTCCCAGGCTGAGAACGATCTCAATGTTGTCATGCTCCAGTATCTCCGCAGCACGCGCCTCGTCGACGGCCTCGGGCACGCCGTTCACCAGCAACTTCAGCGCCGCGCTGCCGTCGGCGGGGATGAGCGAGACGCTCGTGGTGTCGGGGTTGAGGTCGGGCGCGTCGTCCACCTGGACCTGTCCGGGGCGCACGAACGCGGAGCCGGCGGCGGCGACGATGCGGCCCCAGTTCGCGTCCTTGCCGTACATGGCAGTCTTGAAGAGCGAGGACTGCGCGACGGTCGCCGCGATCTGGCGCGCACCGGCTTCGCTGAGCGCGTCGGTGACGCGGATGGTGATGAACTTAGTCATGCCCTCGCCGTCCTGGACAATGAGTTTTGCCAGGTCAGTAGACAGATCTGTAAGCACAGCCTTGAAAGCCTCGAAATCAGCAGCTTTCTCCGCCGTCACTTCAGAGCCACCGGCGGCGCCATTGGCAAGCACTGCGACTATGTCATTTGTGGACATGTCATTATCGACGCTGATGCTGTTGAACGACTTATCTATCGCACCCCGGAGAGCCGTCTGCAATGCAGGGGCGGCGATGGGGGCGTCAGTGGCTATGACGCCGAGCAGCGTGGCCATATTGGGACATATCATGCCGGCGCCCTTAGTCATACCGGCAATCCGGTACTCGGTGGAGGGAGAGGAAGGGAGCGTGAAGGTCCTGGACTTCAGCTTGGGGAAGGTGTCGGTGGTGCAGATGGCAGTGGCGCACTCCAGCCAGTGGGTATCCGAGTCGCCGAGCGCCTCATGCGCGGCCGGGACACCATTGAGAATCTTCTTGATGGGCAGCCTCTGGCCAATGACTCCCGTGCTCATAACCAAGGTTGAGTTCTTGGCACCGAGAAACTGGTCTGCCGCCTGGGACATGGCCTCGGCGTCGGCGAGGCCGCCTGGCCCTGTGACTGCATTGGCATTGCCCGAGTTGATGAGGACACCTCGAATGCCGGAGCTGTGCGACTCAAGAAGTTTGCGGGTGAAGGTGATGGGCGCCGCGTGGAACTTTGTCTTGGTCACGACGGCGGCTGCAGAACACGGTGTCTGCGATGCGATAAGGGCGAGATCGAGCTTGGTGGAGTTGCTGGGCTTCACGCCAACGATGGTGCCCGAGGCCTTGAAGCCCTTGGGGAACTTGAGCGTGTTGGACACCCAGCTGGTCGCCTTGGGCAGGTCTGCCCAAGAGCTCTTGAGGAGTTTGGAGGCCATGATAGGGTGGCTGGCACGACCTCGAAGTCGTCCAAGCTGTCCAAGATCCGAGATACGAGGTCCAAGACAGGCAGACAAGGAAGCGACTTCGGCCCTGGAAGAGTGACAGAACAGCCGGTCCACAAGCAATGAGGGCTTTCCCAGGTCCGCTCGCTGCCAAACCGAGCTGGCTCAGTTCACCGACCCCAAAGCCCAGGTTAAGTTTAAGTGGAAACGGTCCGGTTCAGGGTCTAAGACACTTTCCAAGAGCCCCGGGGCCGGAGCACAGACCAGTTGGAGCCGTTGACTTGCCTGGCGCTTTTCAGGGAAACCCGACTTCGACGGTGCAGCTGCCCAAATATTAAGACGATAGTGCGGGATTTCTTGATTGGGAACCCGAGATCCCTTTACTCAAGCCGAGGGTCGTGTCGTGGGTTTGGAGGCTGCAAACTACCGAGCACGAGTACGCAGCACAACCGCTTCGATAAAAACCCACTCTCCAAGGTAACACGGTAACACCACCTTGCCTTGGCGGGTTTTTTGGATTTTGCTGCGAGGGGGATTTAACAGAGGAACAGCTTGGGATGAATTGGCGGAGAAAAAGTCTGTCAATGGATGCCGCGGATTCTTTTAATTTTGTTTATGCCCTCTTGATTTAATTTCAGCGAATTATAGAGTCACGGGGAAGGCGGCGACACCGGAGACATAAATGTTCGGTTTAACCCACAGTCACTATATGTACACAGTACCTAGACACGGTAGCCCACAATGTAGGTGAATCCTCCCATATACATCCACAATACAGACACAGATTGATGCACGCACGCCATCACAATAGTACAAGGTTATATAAAAGTATAAACTTCCTCCTGTACCCTACCCAGGTATATTTATTAACTTGGCAGTCCTTGGCCAGCACTACCCTCGCACGGCCTTGACGGGGATGCGCCGTACGGAAACACGCGGTGCCTAGTCTCGACGACCTCAAACCGGGTTTGTTCGTGTAGTCATTGTGCTGCGCGACCAGGCAATGCTGTGCCCACGATCGCTCCGATCGCCTCCTTGCGCAGAAGGAGGCGCAATATTTGCCGACACGTCGAGGGTGAGGCTGCGTGGTGGGAACGTGGACATTGAGGTCGAGCCGGTCTTGGTATCGGCTGCGAGCGCATATTAACTTGGCCTTCTGCTAGCATGTACGGTGCGTGTGAAGTCTTGAGGAGAACTGTATGCACAATTCCTGGTTTCCCCGAATATCTCGCCTTGACACTGTTCGGCTTACCTAACTAACTATTTAATACCTACAGAAGTACGCCGCAGTACCGTATAATAATACGCAATACTTAGATTATTTAGTCAATTTATATCGCGTTTCTCTATGGAAATTGACGGGACGGCCTGCCTTCTTGGGCTATGGCCATGAACCCCTTTGTTGGGCCATGCGGGCCAATTCGCTACCTTGCTTCAGGGAATTGGACTCAGCGTCGTTGGGGGCCGGCGCCGAATCTGATGCGCGGGACGTGTTTTGCTATGTAGGTTTTGTCTCCCCGCCGATCGCAAGTCATGACTAGACGTCTCCCAACGCAATTGGTGACGTGCTTAGGGGTCGGATTTACGAATATAAAATCTCACTATCTAGATATGAAGTACCCCGAGTACCACTTACACGTTTACACCCGTACTTAAGCTACCGCTAAAAAAAAAAAGACATATTATTATATTTATTTTTAAAATTATATGTTATAACTGGGCGTATAAAGCGCTATATTTAAATAGTTATATATACGTATAATAGCTTTAATATTTCTGCTTAAAATATACAATCTTTTTGTTTATTAGTACAATAGTACAAACAAATACTTTAGACTTAACTAAATATAGTATAGATTATTGCAGTGTGGGTTAATGTGGGTTTTTGTGAGGGGGGACTACAGCTAAAAGCGGCTAGTTTCATATTTAGATCGTGAGATTTCATATTCGCAAATCCGACCTGTCACAGCGGCAGCCCTGTAAACCACTGCGCCAACAGATCAAAAGATCCAGCATGTTCCGAACGGGAACACCAGGGCTTCCGTACGTATATAACCACCTCCGAGTGTAATCCAGTCAGTCAGTCAGTCAGTCAGCCGGGCACCTAGCCACACAGCCACCACTACTACTGCTACTGCGCCTTACACGCCAGTGGTCCTGACACGACCCCACGTTCTTGTGGCCTACATACCCACGCGGTGCGCCAATACGGTGGCGCAGTGGCTGATCTTGTGCAGGAACTTATTGTATACGTACGGCTGGCCAGCAGCTGGACCTTGCTAATCGCCCGAGCCACCGTCAGGTTTTTCCCCGACAGTGGAAGTAGTGCACAAACGAGAACAAATGCGTTATTAAGGATGCTTAAGATTGCTCACGCACGCAAGAGGGCAACGATGTGTCGGAGCACTAGGCTCGGAATAATTACCTACCTGGTACCTACATACAGGTTGGTGATAACGCTGGTGTCTCTCGCTACTACCTTATGCAATGTGGTCTGCAGGGGGTACCATTTGCATAGCCGACATCACACTGCGAAAGAGAATAGATGTGACCAAGGTAGGTAGTCCGCGGCCCAGCTGGCGGCCTAGGGCGTTTTGCAGTGGCTAGACCCGAGGCACCATGACCAACGCTTTTACATACCGCGGACCTTGCGCCTCTTGTAGGTAGCAGGCAGCAGTCACTGGCATTGGGGCATGAAGCCGCGCCGGTCAGCCCGGTGATATGCCTATCAGCATCGTCACCAATATGATTTTATACCCAAACATCCCCCGGGCTCTGCGGCTTCGCGTTCTCTAGGTTTGAAGCAGTTGAATGCACTTGTGTTGCCTGGAGACTGACCAGGTCAGACAATGGACCCGGCAACAATCGTCCAGATTGTAGGAACCGTTCTATCATTGGGTGATGTTGTGGTCAGGTGCATCGCCGGGCTAAGCGCGCTTAAAGCTCAGTTCCACGATGCGCCCATCATAGTCACCTCTATGATCGGACAACTTTATATGGTGAAAATTGCCCAGGACCAGCTTTCTCCACTGAACTCGCCAAATTTGGGTCACAGTCCGAGATATTGCCAACTCGCCGAGGAAATCGGCAATGCACTTGGTAGCTTCGACCCTATTTTACTAGCTCTAAGCCAACAACTAGATCGCCATGGAGTTATTGGTACCGATCAGATGACCGCCAAAAGGAGGATGATATTCTTGCAAGACGAAAAGGAAATGACGAATCTCTCTATTCTACTCGACCGGCAGGTAAATGCCTTGAATCTCTTGCTACAAGCAATACAATGGTAAGCCCCAACTAGCGAAGAATAGGCCCGGCCAGGCTGCTAATTAGTAAACAGTCAAACTTGGGTAGAACAGTCCCAAGTAATTACTGAGAAAGAGAGCCAATTAATCCTGCAACTAGCCAAAGACTGCTCATCTTCGCTTGTTGCGCTTGGGGATGTTGCAAGTTTCATCTCCGAGACTACAGGCGGTATAAGCGTGGCATTTGAGTTTGACGCTGTTCTTCGAAGTACGTCATTGTATCAGGATGCCGAGAGATCACATCTGAAACAAGCCATCCGCGCGGGGAAAGTGAGGAAATTTGACAATGTATCGGTGAGTGATACGGTCGGAAGACGGGCGACTTTTAAGCTCGGACGAGCGTTTCGAGCAATCAAACTATCCGGGCCAATCGCTGGCTCCAATAAGCTTCTCACGCACGAAGGGACGGAATTTCACACCTACCGTGATACAGCTGTCGAATTCCCAAATAATAGTGTTCTAGAAGAAGAATTCCGCTCTCGAGAACGCTCACATCACAGCAGTTCCAGCGACGCAGAATCAACGAGCTCGGGAATGCGTATACCTCTGAGGAGCATTGATTCTAACACACCTCAACCGCAGACTGGGTTTAGCATTTCGCAGAAACTATCTATAGAGTCAAATCGAAATACATCGCACCGGTTGACCAAGGTCTTACTCTTAGGAGCTTCTGGGGGCGGTAAATCTACGCTACTCCATGCCTTACAGCTCTTTACAGGCCATGGAGATGTCAGAAACGACAAGTATCACTCGTCCGATCTGGTGTGGGACAATGTAATAAACTCCACTAGAACCATATTGAGGGCCGTAGAGGAGCTGGTCATAGATCCAGAGTTGACGGCTAGAGCCCATGTTCTGTTTGGGCCCCAGTTTGATTGGGACGTGCACTCGGACGAAGTTGCACGTCTAATTTCATCAATATCCTTTCAGACAGCATTCCACGAAGCTACAAAAAGGAGGAAGTCGTACCAATTCCACGATAATGGCCAATATTATATCGACCACATCCATCGTCTTGCTGAACAGCGGGGAAAGAATATAATACCTACGAATAGAGATTTCTTGCGAGCCCAAGCCACGACGACCGGAATACATCAGTCTATTCTCACATATCATGGATCTCGATTCCTCTTTCACGACGTAGGTGGTGAGAGGTGTGAAAGAAGGAAATGGAAATTTGTTTGCCAAGATGTGTCGACAGTCATTTACCCAGTCGACACGACTGCCTATGGAAGAGTTCTACGCTCGGACCCAGATTCGGAAAGGATGCAGGAACAATTCGTGGTTTTTGAGGAGATCGCGAACAACGAGTGGTTTGCACAGTCGAACTTCATCATCGTTTTCACCAAGACGGATCTCCTCATGGAATATTTAAAGGAATGCGACGTTAGTGAATTCATGTGCGAGAACGAGATACTTCACGTGTTTGAGCCTCAGGTAGCCATGGCTTACGATTTCATGAACCGCCTCGAAGGCCATTTCAGGAAGTTGATAAGGTCAAGAGGCATTCAGAAGCGGACCCGGTTTGTTCGCGCCAACCTCGTAGACGTCGATAAATTCAACCCCGCAAGCGACATCTTCGACGCACTGGAAAGTTTTGATCTACCTAGGGAGGCGGCCACACCGAATGTAGGGCCAGATACACCAGTATGACGGTTGGATGCGGCCGTAGGAGCATCCTGGCTTCCTGGATCGATGTGCATGGCTGACCTAACACGGAGACTCCAGGACTAACTCCGAATCTAGACGGCCTGCCTGTCCTGCTTATCAATTGAGGTGACACTAGAAGAGGCATGCATTCATTAGGCTTTAGAGGCTAACTTAGAACCTTTCGGGAGACGGGTGAAATAAACTTCGCACATTGGTACTAGCACTCTTTAATTGCTTCAAAGTATTGCAAAAGGTGTCTTGTGATAAAGCACGCTCGCTCGATGGGCAGCGGCACAATGCCACGAACAGCAAAGGAGTTGGGACTCAAAGCCAGGCAAGAATTGGAACCTTCTACCGGTTCAGCTCTCCCGTGCATTCTTTGCCCCCGATGATTGTATATCTTATAAGTGTACCTGGGTAGTAGCAGCTCTGAAAACTCTCCAAAACCCCCAAAGCCGTTGCATTATACTCACAAGAATCACACCTTCCGAGACTTCGCATAATAGCATAATGAGGCTCCAGGAAGCAATGGTCGTTGTCATTTTTGGCCTTCGCCTTCTCGTCGTGCGAGAAGTACTCCTCGCGCAACTGGCGCCCCGTTGGGCCATACCCATCTTACTGATCTACCACTTCGTTACCTGGCCGGGTTGGCGCAGGCGATAGGCGGACGCAGGCACACGTAAGTGAAAGCCTCCTACTGAAGCCCGACATTGGCAAGTGTAGGCAGGTTTATGAACATATCCTCAACGCGCTACTCTGGTCTAGGATAGGCTGCACCATGTGCTAATATAGAGGCAGGATTTGTTGGATACATGAAGATGTAGCGCGATAAGGTATACGGCTCGTGGCATCTTATGATGCTTTCTGTCTGTATGAGTCCCCGGAAAGACAACCAAGAATCGTATGACTAGCCCCGGCTTGGTCGGCTCCCAGACAATGGCAGTAGGGTGCCTCTGAACCAAATGAAGAAATAATTAATCGAGAGCGCCAGCAGGTTACTGTCGGTTTAGCTGCGTCTTATGGAGGGTCTGGCGGTCGGCATGGTTGGGAATTGGCCTCGTCCTGTTTCGGTCGGAAGCCTTCGGGCTACTAAGATACTATTTGCAGCTGAGTGTATGGATGTATTGCGTCTGATATGTTGATGTCGCAGGGAGAGTTTGGCGGCTCCCGCCTGCGTCGGCGTAGGGGAGAGCTCTTCAGAAACAATTGACATCACCGCTAATTACGGTGCAGCTAGTGAAAAAAAGGATAGCGCTACTTAAGTTGGTTTGCGAAGCCTATAATAGTTCGCTAGTAAAAACAAAGTCGCAGCGAGGTAGATTCAAAGTCGCGTTGAGTTCACTGCCAATGTTTATTAATTTAAATTCATTCATAAAGAAAATAGCAATTATCTGTTTTTTACGGTCTACAGTTATGCAGATAAGATCGTACAAAAGCGGGGCCAGCTCCAGCTCGCCTCAGGTTAGCGTCCTGTTTGGGTAACCAAGCCAATCTAAACAGGATTAGCGCTTTCGAGACACGCCGCCAACCAAGACGCGTAAAGTGATTTTCTGGGACGCTTCCAGCGTCGAGAACCGCCAGCCCAGAGCCACACAGCACCCTGACACCCAGCACAACACGTCGAGATGCCAGCCGCAAAAGTAGTCGAGGAGAAGGGCGAGTCTTCGACGTCGGCCGCCAAAAAGGCGCTGACGGCCACTGCGAGTAGCTCGCCCACCTACGAGCTCCCATGGTCGGCCTTCCCCCCCCCCCGGCTCACGCCGCCTGTACGCACATGCTAAAGCGCCGGCAGGGTCGAGAAATACCGGCCCGTCTTCCTCGACGACGTCGTTGGAAACACGGAGACGATTGAGCGCCTAAAGATTATAGCGAAAGATGGCAACATGCCCCACGTCATCATCTCCGGCATGCCGGGCATCGGCAAGACGACCAGCGTGCTGTGTCTGGCCCGCCAGTTGTTGGGCGATGCGTACAAGGAGGCCGTGTTGGAGCTGAACGCCAGCGACGAGCGAGGTGAGGGAGAGATTTTGAGATTTGCCCCGTCATAAGCCTACAGCGCTGTGCGCCCCTCTGGCTAGCCCCCTACTGACCTCCTCCGCGCCCGCCAGGTATCGACGTCGTGCGCAACCGAATCAAGGGCTTCGCGCAGAAGAAGGTCACCCTCCCGCCCGGCCGCCACAAGCTCGTGATCCTCGACGAGGCCGATAGCATGACGTCGGGCGCCCAGCAGGCCCTCCGCCGCACGATGGAGATCTACTCGAACACGACGCGCTTCGCCTTCGCCTGCAACCAGTCGAACAAGATCATCGAGCCGCTCCAGTCGCGGTGCGCTATCCTGCGGTACGGGCGGCTGACGGACGCGCAGGTCGTCCGGCGGCTGCTGCAGATCATCGAGGCCGAGAAGGTCGAGTACAACGACGAGGGCATGGCCGCCCTGGTGTTCAGCGCCGAGGGCGACATGCGGCAGGCCATCAACAACCTGCAGAGCACGCACGCCGGTTTCGGCTTTGTGAGCGGCGACAACGTGTTCAGGGTCGTCGACTCGCCGCACCCCATCAAGGTGCAGGCGATGCTCAAGGCCTGCCACGAGGGCAACGTCGAGAGCGCGCTGGACACCCTCAAGGACCTCTGGGACCTAGGCTACTCGTGCCACGACATCATCAGCACCATGTTCAAGGTCACCAAGACGATCCCCACGCTCAGCGAGCACGCCAAGCTCGAGTTCATCCGGGAGATTGGCTTCACGCACATGAAGATCCTCGAGGGCGTGCAGACCCTGCTTCAGCTCAGCGGGTGCGTGGCACGCCTGTGCAAGATCAACATGGATCCCAGAAGATTCGAGACCAAATCAAAATAGTCATCATTCGTCGCGGCGCGACGGGGAGGAGCAGAGCAGCCATTGAGGTGGGAGGGACGATTTGCATAGCACGGCGTTTTAACGAGATGTTTATGGGGGACCTCAGACGGGCGTCTGGTCGGGATTCACATAGCTGAATTTACACGCATTTGACTTGCTTTTTTATACAAAATTAATTACCTCGGCAGTTGGGGTCGCAATAAAGAAAAACCCCAGAATTAGGTACTGCCGGCTCTCACTTTTCCGGACTCAACGTAGATAATCCCCGTTTGCGGGTACCTAACTACTCATCGTCGTCCAGAGCTGCCCGCATGGCCCTATCCCGAGCCATCATCCGTTGCATCCGCACATGCTGCTCGTAGCGGCGCATGCTCGAGTCGGCCTCGATCATACCGCCTAGTATCATGCTAGACATCTGGATGTATCTTTTTATTTTCGCGGTCAGCCCAGGATTCAGAATCTCAAAGGTACCGTGCACGGCTGTAGACACAGGCTGTATTAAGTGTAATAGTCGTATCTGTAAGATGGGCCCCATTGCACCATATGGTGCCTGCCATTGCAGGAGTATAAACTCCGAAGACACTAAGGGCGAGAGAGTGGGAGAAGAGGGAAAAAATTTTCTTTTTTAAAAAGACATGAACGGTGATAAGAGAAAGGGAGCACGTACACCTTGAACTGAACAGTCAGACCGCGGTAGATGGGCGACATGACGTACCCGACGCCGCTCAGGACGGCGGCGGCGGCGCCCCATTTCAGCGCGCCGCGGCCCGCGCCGCGCACCGCCTCCATCTGGGCCTGGTTCGCGTCTTCGGTGTCCAGGACGTTGCGCGGCATTGTGGCAGGGCGGCTCGCGGGGGGGCGACAACCCGATGACGTCTCGGGGGAGGAGGGAAAAGGAAAAAAGACGGGAATTGACGAGGGGAGGGGAGGTACGAAAGCTGGCGGACAATGGCTAATTGACCTATTGAGCGATGAACATGGGATGAGTTTGGACTTTTAGTTAGAGGGCAGTTAACTAAGTGTCTTCTTAATCAGACATCATGATGGCTCGATCGGTTGAGTAGAGAGGCACGTGAGTGGGTTTGGATGGATATGAAGCTTCGAGCTTTCTCGTCGGTAGTTGCCGGTTACTGGTTGGCAGCTTGAGAGGGTGGGATGTGAGCTTGTTTGGTGGGGCCGGGCCGGAAACAGGGCGCCTTAGAAGCAGGTGGGCAGAGAGGGCACTCTCTGATGTGTTGAACAAACCTTAACCTCCTTGTTTGTAGCTATGTACTAGGTAACGACTAATCTACACCAAACACTTCAATCTTTTCGAGCGAGACAGAATCAGAGGAGGAATGCCGACAACTGATTGGTCATATTCACCCTAGCTCATGTCGCCTGCCTGGAATTATAGGCATTTTATTTTCCGCTCCCATTCCACCCAGCAACGAATCACACAGATTTTGATCATCCAGCTTGGATACGAACGAGTCTTGGCCCCTGAGGTGTGCCGTTCATGTTCAAAGAGTCCATACAACCCCATCGCTAGCCCACGAGCCCTAATAGCCAATTTCGATATCGCTCATCTAGAGTCCGCTCTCTCAATCTTTGTGTGTCGTGGGAAGTAGGTAGGTAGCCCATTGCAGTCGAGCTCAAGTTGCGTAGTGGCGGCCGCGCCAGGTTCAGATCGCCGTCAGACAGGGCGCGCAGGGGCTTTCGAGGTCGACGGGGAAGAATGCCGGCGTGAAGCGTGTGGTATCCGTGTATAGGCACCAGGTGCGGGAGTTGAGGCAGATCAGATGACCGTTCAGCTTCGCGGCACAGTTGTCCGGCGCCGTGGGACATGGTATAGAGGCCGATGTGGTTGCGGTAGGGTCTTGACGGGGGAGGATAGCTGCAAAGGTGCCGGTGGCCGGCAGCAAGGCAAGTATGAAGGAAGCCCTCATTTTGTGAATTTGTGTAAGGGGGAATGTGTTTGATAATGGCGATTTTGGGCGAGAGTATTGTGAATAGATAGGTAGGTCGCGCTGTGGCTCAGATGAGTGTCATGACGGATGGATGCTGTCAAGGATGGATGAGGGCAAACGGGAAGGCCTTTATAGAAGCGCCTAGGATACATAGGTCGGAATACCCGTACATTGTATTATTAACTTATCTGTGGCTGTGGGATTCAATATCGTGTGTTGCCTCCGATGTGACCTGGATACCAACACATTCATAGAGCCAGAAGCAGGCTGATAGTGGCCCGGAATTGTCCCATACGATCTAGACTACTGGATCCATACCGGGGAATAGCAAAGAGACGTGGAAGGGGGGAAGATAATCGTTAATCTAAACCAGAGCTAGAATTTGGTGGGATCAAACATCTCGTATTGTGATCCTTACTAACGTTACTCATGTGCAATCTGTGTACCCGAGCTGACGACTAGCTGATATGTAGTAGCGGGTGCACGATCAGCCGGCGGGGGTCGAGACTCAATATCCATATGTACGGGGCACGTAGTTGCGTGCACTCTGCACATGCAAGGGTGACAAGGTCGATGTGGTGTCGACCGGCACATATCGAAGCGATATCGTGCGCTCCCAGTACTCAGCAAACGCTGAAGCCGGCTTCGGGGGACCCGGCGACCGTGACAAGCGCCATGTATGTATTTGGCCCTATAGGTCGGGGATACTGGTCGGGTTACATTGAAGCGTTAGCTATACGAACTCGGGCCGCGCCGTCTGCTGTTCTGGATGAGACCACAAGGGCGACCCCCGGACACCCCCCGTTCCTTATCGCGGCTGTAGAGATCTTCTAGCCCGAAAGAGAGTTTACCCTCTACGAATTGTTAACTAGCTTACTGTAAGCACGGCTGATGTGCCGCACGTACAGGCTGAGGATAGGTGAGTATCCGATAGGAAAGCTCCGGTGGCAGTGGAGGCGAGCAAGCTCGCCACGAGTTGTCGAACACCCACCCCTTTCCTTTCTGAATGTCCCGACAGTTCAGCCGCAAACGGATTTTCCTGCATGTTTCTGCAGGTCCATAAATCCCGCCGTATTCTAGACTGGTCCCTGGTCGTTTATGAAGGGGCGCGAAGCCACAGCGGGATGAGTAGGACGCGGATGTAAGCGGGGAAGCACTCTATCGTCTTTACGTCACCAACTGGAGCTTTTGTCCGGACCTGGTCAGTTAGGTAAGCACGCGATCATCGACAGCAACTTGACTAACATCAGACGGCTCAAGACTGGCAATCCCTTGGATTACCCATTGTCTACTCCATTCGTGAAATAGCGACGTCATGAGTTTGCTTGATGAACGGTTGACGGGTGGAATGGTGAACCTCGGCTTGTTGGCTACTACTAGCTAAGAAATACGAGCCTATAAATGCTTAGCGACTGTTATACACAGTCAATTGATTTCTGCTCGGATATTAGCTTTATAGAAATTTCCAAGTCCTTCTTTTTTGGATGTCGATATTAGTGGAATGTTGAAATCGCGACTGATCGCACCGAAGGTGTTCACCAGGCCGTGCTCTACGACAAGTCTCCGACGTCATCGCCCCTCATACGCAACCAATACATATTTGAACAACGGCCCTGGATTGCAATTATCCTCAACATCCCAAGCCTGGTCTTGCATACCCCAGAGAACCGACTACCAAACACTTCAGTCTGTTGCAGCTCCCCTAAACAAGCAATTTCGTACGATGTCGACTCCATCAGTCGACAGGCCCGAAGCCGGTCGGGGGAGTGGACATCTGGAGAAGATACCCTCCAAACAGGATGACGACTGGAAGAGCCGTCCCCCATACCGCACAAAAAACACAAATGGCGAGTTCGAAAAGAGACACGAGGCGCATTGTCATTGCGGCAGGGTGAAGTATTGGTTGAGCCGGGAGAAACCGTTGGCTGCGAAATTTTGCCACTGTATCGATTGTCAGGCGTTACATGGTACATCTTACTCACCTTTGCGGGAAGAGGCTACTGCGTCTAAGAGTTGAGACTGACATATGCATCCTCTCAGGTGCACCATTCCAATGGGCTGCTATCTTTCATAAGGAAGACCTGCATTTCGAGAAAGGGGCCGAAGGCCTCGCCTTCTACCACTCACCCACTAAGGGCACACACTACGAGCTTCCGGTGAAAGTGAGCTGTGCTTATTGCCACTCACCCATGTGAGTAATTTATCAGCGTCAAGTTCTATTCGGTTATAGGGATTTTGTATCCTTAGCACTGTTTTCGGGCCACTTGATATCTTTGGGAGTTGTCTGAAGAACTTTCCACATTCCTCGGCACACTCACAGTAGCAATAGCTAACAACATATGTTCTAGTATGGATGAAGGGCGGAACATGGTCCTTATGTTCCCCGGCATTATTAAGTTTAAAAGTGCGGAGGATAAGAAACTATTTAACCCTCAGTAAGTTATAGACTGCAGACGCATTCGTCGCATCCTACAAGTACGACACGCAACCTAGCATGGACTATAGCTGACTATGTCATCCTAGGTGCCACATATTTTACAGTCAACGTGTAGTCGACCTGCCCGATGGAAAGCCAAAGTGGGTAGGATTGGATAACAGAAGCAAACTTATGAAGGACGTGGAACGACATGAAGCTGAGACTGTTGTGGGTGAGCGCAAGATAGAGACCGCCGAATAAATAATTACGATGACCATGTCTTGTCGTACGCATTCATGTGTTCCCTCGCTTATGCTGAGTAGATCCAACGGCCCGAGCTCTTATGTAGAAGGGGTTTGCGTACTGCTGGTTATGCGATATCCTCAAGTATCCCTTCGAGTTCCTCTTTTGGAAAAGGGACACTGAGTAGTTCTGTGCCTAACACGTCTTTGCGGCTCGTTATCATTTGGTGGTCATGGAATCTAAGTTAATAGTTAGCAAGGTATCGGTGGGCTATTGAGATAAAACGGAATAGAGCCCACTCTTTTAGTAATGTTCGGAATGCCATTTCTGAACTACAGATGAACTCCTCGACGGCTTTGTTGTATACCATCCTATACTCAACTCCGGGGTTTTCCCCTGACGAGTCGCCTTCATCATCCATGGCGACGAGCACTTCACCAACGAGAAGGCGGTATAAGTTCCTCGCATTCTCGGTTAAACTGCGCAAGACATACGTCACGCCTTCTTTCCCGCCCACACGCCTCGCCTTCCTGCCAAGGAGTTCATGGACATCATCTACGACATCCAATTCAGCCGCGAAAGGAGAAAATGTTGTACAATCATGAAAGACAAAGCTGAATGAAGATCTCAGGCTGCTATCCCACAACAACGTGAAATTGGGCGTGTCTGCCGAACAGGCAAATTGGATTTGCGGGTGTGCAGCCAGTTGTGCCAAGATGGGTTGGAAGCCGGGGCGCCGAAGGGGCGCGGCGTCGATGGAGTTCAATATGACCGTGATTACCATATCATGGGCAGACAGGAGGGTTTTCAAGTTCTCCATCATTACGGATGGTCCACCAGCAGCGAGCTTGTGTTTCGGGTCAATTGCACTCGCAATCACCGAAAGTATATCACGGAGAGAGCTCATGTTTGCGCGCACATAGCCGTTGACAACCACAATGCGATGGCTGCCATGGTCTGGAACCGTGTCGTATACGTATTTCGCAAATTTGTGCAGTACCATACGCTTTGAACCATACCCATACAGGCAGATGCTGAACCCCTGGGAGAGCTCAAAAGCCCATTGCGGGAAAGACTGTATGTGAATCGAGTGGAGGAACTTGATATCCTCACTGTGAGTATCCTTGTAATCCCGCAGAATCGAGAAATATTCTTCGTGGGTGAGGAGTTTGATGGAGGCGAGGGTGTTGTTTGACGTCTTCGCTGCCCCGGGCCGGTTATCTGCAAAATACAGCTCGTGGGGAGGCAGGTCGCGGGGCGGTGTTGGGGATTTTTTGCGTGTTCTTGTCCCTTTCTTCGCTTTCGGCCGGCCACGAGACCTTTTGGACGGTGTGGTGGCTTCGTCTGGTATCTCTTCCGCGTCTTCTTTGCTATGGTGTGCCTCTATATCGTCCTCCGCGGCGCTGTCTTCGTCTTCACTCGATTCGTAGATTTCGCGAGCGATGTCTTCATCGGCCTCCTCGTCGCTCGATACGCCGGCCACGACCTTCTCAATCAGAGCTCTGGCGCTCTTCTTTCTCGCCGACTGATCATTGCGACGCCGTCGCGGTGTTTCCCCATCGCCAATGCTCTTTGTCCCAGAGGGTGTTACGGGGTTTGTTCTGTTGCTCTTAGGGCCCCGAGGTGTCGAGGCTTCGCCGTCCCCATTCAGAGTGGTCGACGCCGGCGGCCTCCCTCTCTTACGCGGCGTTTCCTGTCCCGTGGGCTTTGCCTGGTAGCCATCATCGTCTGAGGGGACATCATACTCCGAACGAGGGTTATTTGGCTGTGAACTAGTGCCAGGACGGCGGCTTCTTCGTTTCGACGGAGAGCTGTCTTCTGCTTCGTGTGTCTCCTCTCGGGCGCGTTTTCGGGAGCTGCTCCTCGGCGCTGGTTTCGCAAAATCCTGCTGTTGCCGCTTCGCACGTACCATCGTACCTAAGGCTATCGGGCTATATCGAGAGCCTTCATAGCGGACTAATAAAGGGAGTCGGGGTGTTGGCGCATTGCGGGTACACCGGAAAAAGTTAATTGAATCGCAGCGTTGGCTCGGACGCGTCAATGGCGCGACAGCTATTCTTCTCCTTATTAGGTACGGACAGCTCTCAAAGCAACTACCTAAGGTACCTCTTAGGGTGCCCGCTAGCAGGGGGCACTCAGTGTGAGCCCACTAGCCCAGGTGGACTCTGCCCTGTAACATTTGCTAGACCCCACTAACCGTACCTGCTGTACCCACTAAGTAAGTACCTAACCTTAGGTACCTCTTTGGAGCTTCTTATAAGCTCACTCGCGATAGAGACTTTTCCCTCAGCTTCATGCGATTCGTCAGAGAAGACGGCCGATGCTGAGGAGCCGTGAGAGAAGCCCACCGACATAACCCGCTGGCGCGATGAATCTCAATCTATCAGGGTTCTTGAATGTCTTCAAGCTGGCTGCGAAGCCCTCATTATGTCTGCCACACGCTACGGTGCCGACATTTAGCGACCTGCCCAGTCCTCTAGATAGAGCCTTTGAGGCGCAGGGGAAGAAATGCAACATCAAGGCCGTCGTGCTCGATAAGGACGACTGCTTTGCATATCCAGATACCAATGAAGTATACCCGGCATACGCTGTATGTCCTCTCTCTCCGCTGTTCACGGCTGGACAACTTGGCCGTTTACTAAGACGCTCATAGGTGATCTTACTGATCGTTTACAGGAGCGTTTTCGGCAGCTGCGCAAAGAATATCCCGGCCATAGGCTCTTGATTGTGTCAAATACAGCTGGCGCCACAAGCTATGACCGCGATGGCCGGCTAGCCAAGGAGCTTGAAGCCGTCACTGGGGTTTCTGTCCTGCCCCATCGCGTCAAGAAACCAGGCTGTAAGGACGAGATCATGGCCCATTTCAAAAAGCATCCTGAGACTGGCGTGTCGCATCCAAGCGAGGTTGTTGTCATCGGGGATCGCCTCATGACCGACATGATGCTTGCCAATATGATGGGCAGCTGGGGGATATGGATCAAAGACGGCGTCAAACCTCATAGCCAAAAAAGCATCGTAAGCCTTCTTCCTTTTTTTTTTTTTTTTTTTTGGCTCGCACTTCATCCCATTTACACAAAGTGTTCGCTGACATCCTCAAGTTCTCCAAATTTGAACAACGCCTAGGCCCTATGTTGATAGCTCGGGGTGTACACGCCGCGGACCCAAGAAGCCCGTTTGAGTAGTTTGAACACTTTGATAGGGAGGAAGCGCTGGCTAATCAGACGCTTGGCGATGGCATAGCTCGCAATACTTTTGAGATTACAAATACACCCTATCAAAAATATGAAGCAGAAAAATCCATCCGAAAGTTCTATACCCTCTGGAGATTCGGAGATAATGAGCAGCTTGTCTTGGGTTTGTTTATGATTGATAAGACATCTGTGAACGATGGCCCAGGCCTTCCCCAACTTTCGTCGCGAAAAGTTGCTTCGATTCCTCTTTATTAATAAGCTCATTGGCCCAGTTGACGTGCTTGCTTTATAAGCTGGAATAGTCAATCTTAGCACTTACATGACCCCAATGGTGTGCGTTCAATCCGCCACAGGCAGTATAAATCACGGGTTGGCTACAGCAATTTCAATCGATATGTGACGCAACCATAATACCTGTATTCAGTTACTACATTGAACATATAAAAGCACACTTCCACTATCCGATTCGACAATTCCGCGGAAGACATTGATAATGTCGGTAGCCTTGATAATCGGCGTGGGTGAGAAGGTGGGAAAGGCCGCTGCTGAGACCTTTGCTGCTGCCGGCTACAAGGTAGCTGTCGCGTCGAGGACTAAGAGGCTCGATCAATCCAAGTTCCCCTTCTTCCAGTTCGACGCTTCCGAGCCAACAAACGTCCCCAACCTGTTCAAGAGAGTCCACCAAGAGGTTGGTGTGCCTGAGGTTGTGATATACAATGGTATGTGGTTTCTTCTCTAGCATGTGGAACTTCTTTTCTACAAGCTTGGGATTAATGAATGAGCAAAGCGTACGCAACAGCACCAGCTGATCGCTCGGCGGCGCTCGACATCGATTCGCCGGCGGCTTTCCAGAAGAGAATGAATGTAAATGCCATCACTCCTACAGTCGTTGCCGACGAGGCTGTAAAAGGGTTCCTGCAGCTTGAGTTAGAAGGCAAGCTAGGAACCGGAGGTGCAACGTACATGTTCACCGGCAATGCCCTGAACGAGAAGCCGAAGCTGGGTTTCTTCACTCTGGGGGTCGGCAAGACCACTTCGGCACGCGTCGTGGAGTACCTGGCACTGACTTCGTACAATGAAAAACCTTTCAGGTTAGTACCTTCCTTGCTGCAACGGATATCCCAATGGACTATGTGAGGCTCATGACCTTTAGTTTCTACTATGTTGACGAACGAGCCGAGGATGGCGGCCCAATGTACAAAGGGGTCAATGGCGATCCACACGCTCAAGTATTCCTTGAATTGGCTCGGAGTACGAAGCAGGGTCCTTGGCAGTATACATTCTCTGAGAAAAATGGATATGCTGTGTTTTCAAAGGAATGGGCTTGAGGGGGGTTTGTATGGCTATTCTTTACTAGCCCGCTCTGTAGGAAGACCATTCAAACCAATGAGTGATTCGAGACTGCAGTAGTATTTCTAAATACAATCCTGTTTCTTTTTTCTGTGCATACGTGGTTGTCTAGGCAATGATTGTCAAGCGAGTGTTTGCTCCCTTCTTGACAATGGTCGATGTAAGGGCAGTGCGCTCGTATCACGTTTTAAGTGTCATGAAATGTGAAACAGTGCGCTCCCTATCTCGCAAAATATCACTACCCTGTGACACTTAGCTCATAATTAAGTATGTTTGTCGGGGAACATACAGTTTCCATTAAACTCCCTCTCAAATGAAATGGTTTTCATTTGGTGTTTATTTCTCAAACGTGAAGCCATGCTAGGACATCAGTCAATATCCAGTCGATAGTACTGAAGAAGCTTATTGTACAAGGAAACCGTCTGTGTACATTATGAAAGAGACGTTCAGCTCCCTTTTCTATTTCCAGATTATCCCGTCGCCAGTCGCCCTCTTCTATCTTTTTCAGTTCTCACGAGAACACCCCCATAAAAACATCAAAAACTCAGCCCTGGTCCTTGCCTGGCATAGTATCAGCCTAACTCAAGCGATCAAGTACGGGGGCCACGATGGGCGGGAAAATCTGGTCGCGGTCTGAGGAGGAATATTTCTGGGAAAGAGTCGTTGGGCAATCGGATAAGAACCTCCACGCCTTGCCCTCAAAATCGTGGGATCGCCTTGCGGATGAGATGCAAATGGACATGGGAAGCGAGGCCCGTCGCCAGTATAGAGGGTCAATGCTACGTAAGACATTCACTTATCTGCTGCATCTTGTATTTATTCATCTTATCATTGTACTTGACTATTAAATATTGGATGCTAACGTTGATTTTCATAGTCGAGCATTTCTACCAAAACGCCGATAATAATCGATTTTCTCCTAATGCAAGAGGATTTGTGGAGGAGTATCTCGAAAGAAGAAGTACGTCCCACTACCAGTACCAGTTGTACATAAGGGCGCAATGTACTCATCTGAATTGGTAGAACGCCTAAATGTGCAGTCTCAGTCCTTAGTTTCTCCTCCGCCGGTTCCTCCACCGCCAGTCCGTCGTCGAAGCTCTTACATCAGACTTGTGACCGAAGCTAGTTGCACCCCAACCTCGCAGACCCAGCCTCCTCATACCGTTATCAATGGCGACGAATTGAATGCCCCATCGCCTGTTCCTCACGCGGCTGCTTACAGTAGGAATTTGATTAGTATTCGTTCACTTATCCACCCACCGGATGCCGTATCCAATGGAGCCAATAGCCTTACAGAATGGATTGACGTAGGAGTGCCTTTCAGCAATGGTTTATCTGAATCTCAATCACAATTAAGTCACAGTGAACGAAGGCATGGTGAAAAGGGCAAGATTGCTGAATGAGAATGGTATTAGGTAGGGCCTGGACGCTATTATAATAGGAGTTAAATCCGAGTCAAAGTACATACATTAGGTTTTCTTTCATTCACAGGATAATGCATATCTATAATACGCCATGGAGATACTTTTCTTCTATATTTCTCACTTGGTAAAAAAATAGTCTTCACTTTGAGAATTCATAAGCAATGGCATTTCTCTATATAAATGTTATGATGATTTATACTCCGGTTCCGTCACACACTTTGTTTAAATTTGACGGGAGAAGAGGAAAACGTCTGTTTCCCTATTATATCACATACGACAAACACAAAAAACGAGGATTTACTGAGTCCTGACTGTGAAATGAATCTATTTGTATGAATACATGTGATAACTACCTAATGTTGTGCTACCACCTGTCTTTCAGGTAGGCCCTTCAGGTAGGCCCTTCAGTGATCCACTTCCACCTATAGCCGGAAATTACCTACCTAGGTACTAAGCAACTAGGTGAGGTAATCAATTCTTCATGTACCAACTCTTGATATACACTCTATCGCATGCATATTATCCTATACGCTTTACGACTCGGTTTACTCTTAGCTGGATCTGCTCTTGCACTAACAAAAATCTATTGCGTGAACAGGTAGCTGGTCATCGATATTGATACTGGCTTGCACAGGGATTCAAAGCTTCCGCGTGTTCAATAACCCCTCTTCTCGATCCTTGGTGCTCTCGAACGACAAGAAGCCGACAACAGCCCCGGCACCCTAGAGCGTCGGCCACAACCGAGTCCCATCTGTCGAAGCCCCCCTCTTCTGCATGTCGTGGTGATGGCAACCCCACGCCTCGGTCTTGAGATCCCCGCTTTCGGCGCTTTAGCCGCGCTCGACGCCATCAATCTGGGAGCCACCCGCATCGAGCTGAATGCCCACGGGTCCTACGGCGATGGTGGGCTCACCCCGACACTCGAGGATCTGAAACAGCTTACTTCCGCCTGCGACTTGCGATGCCCGCTTCGGATTATGATTCGGCCACGGGGTCCTCCGGGGCTATCTTCATCATCCGGAGCCGAGCAGATTAGTAGGATGGACTTCGTTTACAGCGACGAGGAGTTCGACATCATGGAAGCCAGCATCAAGGCTTTTAGGGAAAGCGGCCTGTTAGATGCGAGTCGGGGCGATGGATTTGTGTTTGGGATCCTGGAAGAGGATGAGCTCGCGCAGCGCGGGGACGGCACCAGACGACAGCGGTGCTGGGTTGATGAGGTGAGATGCACCCGCCTGGTCCGCGCTGCGCAGCCGTTCAAGTGTGTCTTCCACCGCGCCTTTGATGAGATCGTTAGTTGTGACGATATCTCTTCTAACGGACCGACTGAACTGCCATGGGAGGCGGGGCTTGATGCTATAGCAACTTGCGGGTTCAACGGGATCTTAACGTCGGGCGGGCTAGGAAGGGCAATTGATAACTTGAATGTAATGGAGCGAATCATACGGAGAGCGAACGCCCCGGAGGTTGAAATTATTGTTGGTGGCGGAGTGAGAACACGGAACGTCGAGGAGATTGTACAGAGACTTGCGCTGCGAGACAAGCCTGGTTCGGTCTACCTTCATTCGGCATGTCTTTATGGAGATGGCAGGGAATATCTCAATCCGGATGAAGCGCAAGGCATGTTAGCTCGATTAAGATAACTGCTAGAATATAACACCACTCAGTGCTTTGTAGACAAGCATAAGAGTGACTTGATTCCGTCAAAATAGGACCACAAATGCGAGTCTCGGACTGTCCTGTCCTCCTTGCTACGACCAACGCCGCTTGCAACAGTCTCTCCATCTTCCACAGTTCCATTTTTGAAGAATGTGTCCAGCTTCGCGTCTAACCATTTCACATCCGCTTTGTTGGTCCCTGGGCCGCCCGCCCTAAGTCTTCTTTAGTTGGGGCCTTCATAATATGGCTCAAATAAGGAGGCTTACCAGTGTCCCCATATCGAAGGGAACGCAATACATTTCCCAATGCCCGGCGACATGCATGCGACCTCGTATACCGAGTCTTCAGGTGGGAAGTACAAGTCTGTATCACTGGGAAGCACGAGGGTTTTAGCTTTAATGCTCCTCATGGCAAGCTCAAAATCACCCCCGTAAGCATCTTGATTAGAGCAATCTGCAGACTGCCATGTGTCTAACATTACCATCATGTTCTCGGGGTCTTGAGGCATAGTTAGCCGTGCAAGTCTCGCTTCTCCCGTGGAACGGATTCACTCACCTTTTGACAGTGCCCAGGCCTCCCAGAACCCCACCATGAACCCCTCGAGGTCTTTGAAGCTGAGATGACTCTCGTATACCTTCTCACGGTAGAATGCTTGGCTGAAGCCCCATCCTGCATACACCCGCCCAAGAGCCTTGAGCCCGACCTCGCGCTCTTGGACGGTCCAGGCGCGGTACTGTGACGCTGCTGTCGCCTCTCCCTTGCTTATACCCCCTGACGCAACGCCCTTTGTAGCGATAAGCGCGCTCTTCACGCCCTCAAGGAAGACTTGATTGTGCAGGCTGCATCGTGCAGCGCCGCAAAATGGAACTGCGAGGTCCACGAAGTCTGGGTACTGTGTTATCCATTGGTATGTCTGAGCTGCGCCTGTCTCTATCTGTCAGGTTGGGTCCGGCCCAACATACTATGGATTTGGCAAAAGAGGAATCTCACCCATACTCCAGCCAAGGACGGCTTTGAGGTGCCTCACGCCTAGCCCTTCGGTTACTAGACGATATTGCGCAGTGACGTTATCAAATATGGTAATATGCGGGAACGGGCCGGGTTTGGGGGTGTTGGACGGACTCATGGATTGCCCGTTGCCAAAGAGTGCGGGGATGATGATGAAGTACTCCTTTGGACTCAATGTCATCTCCTCGCCCACCAGCCATTCATTATCCGATATCAACCCGCTGTACCACGTCGGGTAGACGACTGCTGGGTTTTTCGGATTGCCGAATGTCTTGTAGGCGATGAATGCATCTTGCAACGTGGTGCCGGACTGTAGGGTGAAGTCGCCCAGTTTAAAAATGTCGAACCCTGCCATCTTGACCCTACAATGAAGGGTGGGTGATGATGGGGTAGTGCTTGGTGTCAGATGATACCGCTGCCGTGTTGATTAAGTACTTATGCCATGATTGCCAAGGGCTCTGGGGTTTGGGGACTAGGGGATTCGAGGAAAGGGGTAATGCCCATTGAGGATGGAGACGTGCGGAGGATGAATCGCTTCAGGATATTGGCGATTCATTTGCCTAGAGAGTATTCCTTCCAAGAAATCAGCGTTTCTACAGATGTCATTCCTAATTGGACTATGTAACAAGGGCTCGTATAGAAGACTTGGGAAGGTGGTCTTCTATTCATACGTATACCTTTATTATGTAAAGATAAACTAAAAATAACGTTAAGGTTACGCGTGGAAGTCCTACCCTAACCCCTTTCGGAGACACGTACAGCCGGAGACAGGGTTTCGCTCTTACTTATTGGCTATTAGGAATCAGTAGACAGGCTCACAAGGCCAGGTGTAGGAAGGGAGTTCTGTATATTAAAAGGGCCAGGCAATGTCACAGGAAAGGGAGAGGAAAGAAGAGCATAAACCTTGGGGCCCTAGTTGATTATCAGATGAAATGAAGCCATTCCAAACCCTCTATTAGAGCCCTTGTCACAATACGATAGTCAACTTTGGAGCCGAGGTGACATGTGTAGATCTATCTCCTGGCCCTTTGCGAGGGGATTTGGCTTAGTTGCAATACTCTGAATATCTTCACTTCCTTCGCTAGGTGTTTCCTCTCCGGGCTAATATATAAGACCCTTGCTTCGGACCTCCGACCTCCGGTTACCTTGCCTCAGGCCGTATTCAACTACCCGTAATACCGAGTGTCACGGCCTACTCAACTCTTTGAACCGGTGTATGTGTGATAGGCTATGCCACAAGCCACAATCCCTCAGCCCACGTAAAGTAGTGATGTAATAGCTTCCAAACATGCTATATTCCTCTTTTAATAAACCGCTGTCTATATAGAATCGTCGAGTTACTTATGTAATATGCACTTTCAGTTCCATTCATAAACAATATGAACTACTAAAACAGAAACACTATCCGGGTCTCGGGTCTTCCCACGTTCTGGGTACCACACAGACCAAAACAACATTTACTCGGTGATGTAGACAAACCGAGCGCTTAAACGCCCCTGGGCTTCTTTCTGGCAACGTATTCTCCCCCAGATTAGGATTGGGTCAAGTAAAAAATAGATAATTTCTGAGTGCCATTCACCAACACCGCCTTTAGTGGCATCGATGTACTCATGCGCGTCGAATGCATCAGCCGCGGCCTCTTTCTCGGTACTGCGCGAGATAGCTATTACCCAGAAGCCTATATGAACAGCATAATGGATTAGGAGATAGCCTAGGTCGCCGAGGCGTTGTCCGGCGACCGACTGACCTGCAGTTGGCTTCGCTGAATTCAGTGCTGAGAAGACAGTCGATGCGTGCAAAGCAGGGGACCTAATTAGCAGGAATATCTAGGTTTCCATTCGCTTTGACTGGTTTAATGGACACGGTACTGTTAACGAAGGTTGGGGTGAAAAACCATTAATACGGAATAGCTCCCACACATACAACTGAGTGATGTTCGCTGTGGTATCTATGAAATCTCAGTACGCATTTGCACTGTTGCCTAACAATAATGGCGGGTTCGATAACTATCGTCTAAAGTGAGTGCTTTCCCCTCCCCAAGTGCCAAGTCAGGGGCTGTGACAAGGGCTCTAATAGAGGGCTTGGGGTGGCTTCATGTCAATACTAATCAACCAGGGGTCCTAAGGTCCATAGTCTTCTTTCCTCCCCATTTCCTGGGAGGAGATTGCATGGCCTTATTATATACAGAACTACCTTCCTACACCTGACCTTGTGAGCCTGTCTGCCCTGCCTACTGATTTCTAATAGCCAATAGTAAGAGCGATGCCCTGTATAGGTCTTCTCCGGCTGTACGTGTCTCTTAAAGGGGTAAGGGTAGAACTTCCACGTGTAACCGGGGCTTTGCAACTAGGTGACCACTCCTCAAAGATTGTGGTCATAGTGTCGTATGTGGAGGCCACGGGGGAGAGTTCAACCGAGACGTATACACCACAAGAACCTGTCCGGGATGCGATTGCCTCCGCTGCGCCGTTGTTCGGCTCTGACTATCGAGAAGTTGCAGCGGGAACCGCCCGAACCAAGGCAGCAAAACGATGAGCTGCGAGAGGATAGGGAAACACGCGGGTGGGTATGGATCGTTACGGTGAAAGTAACAGCAAAAATAAAAATAAGAAAAACCACGCACGTCAACTAGATCTCCCGGAAGTCAACAGTCTCGGCAAACCCACCCACCTAATCCATTCCACAAAGTCGGGCTCCGGGGTAGAAGGGGTAAGGCATCCGCCAGCCAGATTCCGCCTTTGATGGAGTATAGGGGTAGCGGCCTGCGCCATGAACAGCGCAAACACTGGGCATTGACCATTGGGATAGAGAAACTTGACATGGGCGTTCTTCGAGGGTTCTACGTTGATGCTAACTAACCTGTTCATCCGCGACCACAATCCCCTCTATCGAAAGGGGCACAGAGTTGGCAGTCTTGACGTCGGCCCCATTCTCTACAATAGGTGCCACGAGAAGCCACCCTATACCGTCGAGCATAGATGATGCCTTTACGTATTCATTGTAGGCAAATGAGGGTCCGTGGCTTAACTTCGTGTCCCGAAGCAGACCCCAAGTCCTGTATATTAAAACTCGATCTTGGTTGGTGATCACAGACGACGCTGCAAGTGACCCGAGATGGGGATTGTGGTGAACGCCGCCGATCGCGGGTGGCGTCCCAGGATGGTTGGCTGGTAATACTACTTGTCCAATGACGGCCTGTATAGTGCCGCGGCTAATTTTCATGCTGTCGCGTAGGTGTGGAGCCTATATATACCGTTAATACTCGAGGTCTTTAGCTCCGTGACACTGATACATGTAAACCACTTGGAGCGAGGACCTACCAGAACCCCTTTCGTTTATGCCTTGTCGAGCTACTTCTGAATCCAAGTCTGAAGAAGCACCGGAATGGACGCGCTGAGAGATACTGCCTAGAATCCGGGCCGGACAAGCGGCTCTCAATGTTGACGCAGCCGAAGGCGCTAATAGGTTCGCCTTCATGGTGCCCTTCGCGATCTGCACGATCTCGTATGTCATAGTGTTTCCAGCGCCACAAGACACGGACAGGCGCGAAGCCATTGAATTGACAAGCAACGGCACAGGCGCAAGTATCGTTCTTGAATTCCCGCTTCGTAGCAGTGCGTGTCACCATCGCAAGTGGAACACGGGCGACAGACTGCTTGAGCTTCTGCAAGTGGCGCGGCGATCCTATCCCCACTCAGCCTCCACCACTCTGGGACCACCTGGGTGCGGGTTGGGATAATTGAGGACGATGGTGTCGAATCGAACATTGGACCCGGTGTAGGTCCCCTTCTTCTTGTCTGCGCAGCGGCGGAGAACACCATGGTCCAGACAGGGCCCCTGTGGCTTAGGACCGTGAGATGGAAAGCAGAAGCGAGAGGGGAGGCGAACGGAATTGAGCGGTACGTGACGGGTGAGTAGGTTTATTGTAGGTAGGTACACCCAAGGCCCGAGGGGATGCAGTCGTGAGTTGTGGTAGACTCGCCGACTCGAGGATGAAATTGTTGTTTCGGGACAGGTGTTCGAATAGCACGGGAGGATATATTGGACAGCGGATCGGGAATGCCTGCTCCACGCTAGGGTATGGAGAAATACCCTGTACCACCACGTGTGCGCCGAGAGACTTCGGCACGGCCCGTGACAGTGAGCTAGGCCAGATTCGGTATCGGCCGATATTATTGAACCCCCCTCATCCATCACGCATCACCATCACGTATCACCATCACCAACGGCACCGGCTTGCCCTGCACGTCGTCTAGACGAACCGCCACGGACGAGCCAAGCTACAGGCTAGTTCTCGGATATAAGGCGATTGAATGCAGTTGGGTTAAATTCAATGTATCGAGTTATTGATCGGTGAAGGTGTCGTGTAGCAGTGACCGGTCTACTGGGCGGATCTGTATTGGGGGCGGGGCTCGTCTTGTATAGGGTTTCCTAAAACCCAACCTATGGGGGCCTAAGGAAACCCATGGGTTCTTGGCGGGGGCCCATGAAAACCCATGGGCTCTTGGCGGGGGCCTACGAAAACCCATGGGTTTTTTTTCTTAAGGCCTAAAAGGTTAGGTTTTTAAAAACTTATAAATTAAAAACTAATATAATTAAAAATAAAAAAAAAATTTTTTAAAAAAAAAAAAAATATAAAAAAAATAAATTTTTAATTAATTAATTTAAAAAAAGTTTAAAAAAAACTAATTATAATAAAAAAAAAACT
>MU281334.1:756557-886774 GCA_022385595.1 Xylaria palmicola | reverse complement strand
GCCCCCGCCAAGAGCCCATGGGTTTTCATGGGCCCCCGCCAAGAACCCATGGGTTTCCTTGGGCCCCCATGGGTTGGGTTTTAGGAAACCCTAACTAGGGTGACGTTAGGCGCGCATCATTCCCCCACAAGTTTAGACCAGATGCATGATTGGGAGAAATACTACTGCAAGGATCAGGCGATGGAGGATCCCTGGATCCCTGGGGGCGTTGCATAACACGCAACTTTAGTGTTACAGACTGGAGTTCTAGACACACCCTCTCGCACCGATTCACGCACACTATCTGGATGGGAGTGGGCTACCAAGCCCGCGCCACGATCATGCTAAGACCGATGATCTAACGGCGTGCGAGCCAACCTGGGAAGCTCGAAACGGGATCCTTGGCAGATGTGGCTGTCATTGCTTGCGTGGCTGACGGCGATCAACAGACATCGAACTACATGACCAACTCCCTGGCATTATGCTGTGTAATGCCGGGAGCCGTAGAAGCAAGTCATTCTCACCCTAACTCATCACTAGCACCATTATACGCCGGATGCCTTGCTGGGATGACTCCTCGCGATCGAGATTCGGGGACGGTGCACACCGTAATGGCGCTGTGAAACGCGGAATATGTCATTGTCGGGTTTCTTGTTTTGTTTTCTATTGTCTTTGTTTCACACCTAGGCGTTTGACAAGGTGCCTAACTAAGTTCTTGGGTAGACTTCCGGACCGAAGACTACTACCGGCCGGTAGTAACGAACATACTGGGTTCTACCTAGAGGCGTACGCTTGCAACCAGGTAACAACTAGCAATATCGGAGATCGCTGGGCTAGGTATGCTGGGTCACGTATGGTTGGTGTGTGCATGATACCCACCTCACCCTCGGGGCTGGCATGGGTGTCTTTTCAGAGAGCAGCCTCATTCGTGGCTTGAGTGTGATGTTGGGATAATCTCAACATGGATTCCATGTGGCGGCCATCTTGAATGACGTTCTAAGCCATGTACCCCCGAGAACAACTTGAGGGACATGACGTCGAGAGACATGTACGAAGGGTTCTCAGCTGCGGGGACGGGAGAACATGGACCGGTGCTATCGAGTCGAGCACTCCGCTAGTAAGTGACGTAAGTCGAAGCCTTCCATCATCTGGCGAGGTTCGCGATATGTTAAATATCAAACCGCCGAATGGAATTCTAGACATACATTTATTCCAATGATTAATCACAGCCACTCAACCAAATCCCAATCACCAGACCTTAATACATATCTAATCAAAACCCCCACACGAACAGAAGAATTCACCACCCGCGAGAACCCAGTATCTATCATTCACCCAGCCGCCATGTCAGGAATCGCAGAATCAACCAAGGACGTGACTAGCCCCCTCGGCAAGACCGCCTTACAAGGCGGCGACAAGACGGAGAATGCCCCCGAGACACCCAAAGGCCAGTCAGCGCCGCGGTCCATGCCCGACGTATCCGATTCACACCTCGAGAGCTCGAGCGGTGACAACGAAGGCGAGATGGTGCCAGCGGCGGGCCGCATCAACGACCAAGGGGAGGTCATCGACGACGACGGCAACGTCGTCGGCAAGGTGACAGACGGCGAGGCAGCTAAGTTTGCCGGCTACGTTGTCACACAGGAGGGAGACATATTAGACGAGGACGGTAACACCGTCGGTAAGGCCGAACCCCTGGAGGATGTCGCCTCGAGCCTCAACTACACGACACAGTCGTCCAAAGGCAACGAGCAGAAGGAGAAAGATGATCAGCCGGAGGAAGACGAAGATGAGGAGCAGCAGGAAGAAGGAGGCGGCGGTCTCGGCGGCGCGCTCGGCGGCGTCGCCAAAACCGCCAGTTCTGCTGTCAGTGGCGTAGGGAAGACCGCCAAAGACACTACAGGAGCTGTTGGCGACACCGCCAAGGGCGCAACTGATACTGTCGGCGATGCCACAGGAACCAAGGACGCTACAGATGCCGTGGGCGACACTGCGAAGGGTGCTACGGACACTGCTGGCGATGCCGTCGAGGGCGTGACTGGTGAAGCCGGAGACACTGCAGAGGGAGCCACGCAAGGCGCGAAAGATACCGCCGAAGACGCGACGGGCGCCGCTGGCGGAGCCGCAGAGGGGGCCACTGAAAATGTGAAGGAAACGGCTGAAGACGCCCAGTCAGGTGACGCATCACAGACCTTAGGGTCCAAAGCACAAGGCCTCACAGAGATAGCCCCTGTTCCCGAAGGAGTTCCTTCACTGTCGCCTTCGATAGCAAACAAAGTCATCGCTATGTTCGACGGCCCTTTCACTATCGCAGACGGTGGAAAGGTCACCGACCAATCCGGCAAGGTCCTGGGCAAGCTGGCCGATGGCTCCGATATCCAGGACCTAGTCGGCAAGGACGTCAAGGGCATCGACGAACAAGGCAACTTGCTGGGCGAAAACGACACCGTTCTCGGCAAGATTGACATCGCACCCGAGGGCTCCATGGCCGAGAAGGTCAAGCAGGAGGTACCCGAGGCGGCAGACCGATTGAATGCTCTGCAGGACGCCCAGAAGGCCGTACCCGTTGAGATCCCGTCCTTTGCGCCATCCGTTGCCGAGAAGGTCATCGCCATGTTCGAAGGCCCCTTTAACGTCGCCGAGAATGGGCGGGTAACTGACCAGAATGGCAAGGTTCTGGGCAAACTGGCCGAGGGGCAAGACTACAACAGTTTAGTCGGCAAAGATATCAAAGCCATCGACGAGCACGGTAACCTCCTCGGAGATAACGACACCGAGCTCGGTAAGGTTGACTTGGTGCCCGAGGGCAGCATTGTTAGTCGCATCAAGGAAGAAATCCCCGAGGCTGCCGAGCGTCTGGACGCCCTCGAAGCCGCAAAGCAACAGGCCGACCAACCAAATCTTTCCATCCTCGAGGGCCTTAAGATCAACAAGATGGGCAATGTCGTCGATGAGAATGGCAACCCTCTCGGAAAGGTCAAGAGCGGCGACCTGAAGAAGCTCGCTGGCAAGATGCCCGACAAGGACGGCAAGGTCTGGGACGATCGCGGCAACGTCATCGGTGAGGTCGAAGTCCTCCCAGATGCCATCAAGAACGAAGCGGCCCCCTTCGAGGACTTCCCCGACGCGACGGTCGACAAGTCCGGCAAGGTCATTTACGATGGCCGCCAGGTGGGCGTCGTTGTCGGCGACGACTGGGAGAAGATGATCGGGAAGAAGGTGGATGCCGACGGCGATATCCTTGACA
Organism: Xylaria palmicola; assembly: GCA_022385595.1. Taxonomy (NCBI): domain Eukaryota; kingdom Fungi; phylum Ascomycota; class Sordariomycetes; order Xylariales; family Xylariaceae; genus Xylaria; species Xylaria palmicola. The sequence goes on along the minus strand of MU281334.1, from coordinate 883,548 downwards.
AGAACGGCAATGTCATCGGCCATGCCGAACGCAAAGAGGCAGAAGAGCCGGAGGCACAAGAAGAGAAGCAGACCGACTACTCCATGCTCAGGGGTAAGAAGGTCAACAAGCTCGGCAACGTCGTAGACGACAAGGGCCAAGTATGGGGCCACGTCGTGCAGGGCGTCCTCAAGAATCTTACCGGCAAGAAGGTTGGCGACAACGGCCAGATCTTCAACGATGCCGGCGAGGTCATTGGCCAAGCCGAGCCCGTCCCGGAGAGCGAGCGCGAGGAGGTCAAGGAGCCGGCGCCGTTCGAGGACTTCCCCGACGCCGTGGTCGGCGACAACGGTGACGTCATGTTCAATGGCCAGAAGGTGGGCGTCGTCGTCGAGGGCGACGCCAAGAAGCTCAAGGGCAAGCCGGTCGACGCCGACGGCGACATCCTGGACCGCGCCGGCAACCAGCTCGGCCGCGCCGAGCGCTGGGAGGCCGAGCCGGAGCCCGAGGAGCCCGAGGTCGACATGTCCTCGCTCGCGGGCAAGCGGATCAATAAGGCCGGCAACGCCGTCGACTCGCACGGCGACATCTACGGCCGCGTGGTCGAGGGCCAGCTGCCCCGCCTCGTCGGCAAGATGTGCGACAAGAACGGCTTCATCCGCAACGAGGGCGGCGACGTCATCGGCAAGTGTGAGCTCATCCCCGAGGCGGAGCGCGAGGGCATGAAGGAGGGCCCCTTCGCCGAGCTGGCCGGCTGCACCGTCACCAAGGAGGGCAAGGTCGTGACGGCGGGCGGGGACGTCGTCGGCCGCCTGGTCTCGGGCGACGCCCGGACGCTCGCGGGCCGCCCCGTCGACGACGACGGCGACGTCTGCGACCGCAACGGCAACGTGCTGGGTCACGCCGAGCGCTGGTCGGAGCCCGAGCCCGAGAAGGACGTCAGCCCCATGGCCGGGCGCAAGGTGAACCGCGAGGGCAACGTCGTCGACGAAAACGGCGACGTCATCGGCAGGCTGACGTCGGGCGAGCTGAGCCAGTGCGCGGGCAAGAAGATCGACGACGACGGCGACGTCGTCGACCAGAAGGGCAACGTCCTGGGCCACTGCTCGCTGCTCGAGGAGATCCCCGCGCCCGAGGAGCCGGCGGAGCCGGGGGAGACGGACGAGGAGCGCGAGGAGCGTCTGCGCAAGGAGCAGGACCGCAAGATCGCGCTGCAGATCTCCAACTGCATCGCGCAGTCGCTCGATAAGATCAAGCCCATCTGCAGGATGATCGTCGAGGTAAGTGGAACAGAACGCGCCATTACGTGATATACATTATACCATAGCTGACATTTTATCTCTTACAGCGAATCAACCAAGAGGAGGCCAAGTCGGAAGATGACCGCGACGAGGAGGAGCTCGTCAAGCAGGTCCGCCCCCTGATCGAGGAGGGCGGCAAGATCCTGACCGAGGCCAACGGCGTGATCCGGGGTCTGGACCCGGACGGGCGCATCTCGGCGCAGGCGAAGCAGCGCGCGGCGGGCCACGAGGCGACGCCCGAGGAGTACCACCTGGCGGAGCTGCTCAAGGAGCTGACGGGCACGGTGACGGAGACGATCGAGGCGGCCAAGCGCAAGCTCGAGAACCTGCCCAAGGCCAAGAAGGGCATCAACCCGCTCTGGGGCCTGCTGTCGGAGCCCCTGTTCCAGATCATCGCCGCCGTCGGCCTGCTGCTCAGCGGCGTCCTAGGCCTCGTCGGCAACCTGCTCAACGGCCTCGGCCTCGGCGGCCTCGTCAACAACCTGCTCGGCGGCCTCGGGCTCAACAAGGTCCTGGACAACCTCGGCCTGGGCTCCGTCCTTGGTCCCCTGACCGGCAAGAAGAAGTAGAGCAGCGCGCGACTTGATCTGCAAAAGTGAAGAAGTCACTACTTTGCAAAATACATAAATCACATACTACCTATGTACGAATGTAATTTTACTTGGGCGGGTGTAAACCTAGGGGATTTGGGTTTTATTATATCGATCTGAAGGTTGGATTGGAAAATTTGTTAATATTTAACGGTCACGAGTATACGGGTCTATCATGTACTATTTCCTATGTATTCTTCTGGAAAAATTGCTTTGTACGAAGATAATGATCTGTTTAGTTTACCATTGATGCTCTTCTACACATTATTGTCTTTAGTCCTATCTATGTCCGTGATAAATAACCACGGGTGTGCACGAGTCCGCTCTGTTTTGGTAATCCCACGACAATATCATCTGTTGAAGGAGAATTCATGAAGTATCCTAGCTCTAGCTTGGCCTGAAAAGCCAAGAGAGCGCAAAACCAGGGATCTTACACAGAACAGATGGTAGATAAGTAATGACGTTGAATGACGTACATGGGTGTCACAATGGAGGGTGGCGCATAGATGATGCAGTAGTAACAACCCGGGGCGAACCAAGCATCGCGAGGGTCAAGCACGTTACCGACCTGCCTATATCCGCGACTGGCCCTTCAATGTCAATAGCTAATATGCTTATAATATACGACTATGAGCCTGAGTAGTCTCGCATACACCTAGAAAAATACCCTGGACCACCGAAAACCTATCATTCACAATAAGATATTTCCTGAAGCCTGATGACCAAACAATAATAGAATGCCACGAACACTCCTCCTTTGCTTCCTACACGGTTTCAAGGTAGGTGAACTAAAACCAATCTTTTCGTTTTGTCCCCCCCAACACAACGAGTCATTGCCGGCTAACATCACCCAGGGCACCGACGACACGTTCCGCACCTTTCCGGAGGATCTCAGAACCAATGTCGCGAAGCAACTGCCAGGGGACAATGTGGAGTCGATCGTGTACCCCAAGTACGAGACCAAGGGGGAGCTCGGACAATGCTCGACCGCGTTCCTCGCATGGTGAGTTTCCACGGATGACTACGCGGTATCTTATACTTGTGTGAAGAGATGGGGAATTTCTAATTAATGACCTCTTAGGCTGAAGGAGAGGGTCATGGAAGCGCGCAAAGCGCGCTCCGAGAAGCCATGGCCGCCCAACGATCATGACGTCGGCGTGATATTGGTCGCGCATTCAATGGGGTGAGTGATGACTCTCAAATCAGAGTAATCTCGAAGCCGTCTAGCATCTGGGGTATAAGAGAGCGAGGGGCAGGGAGAATGTAGAGCAGCATCCCTAACGAATTCACTTCCCAGGGGCTTCGTAGCGTCCGACACGCTCTTCCTCGTCCTGAACGAGCGGCTTGCCAACCACGAGGAAGGATCAGACTCGTCCCTATTCCCCCCGATACGAGGGATCCTGACCTTCGACACGCCCTTCAACGGCCTCGCGCGCTCCATGTTCGTCTACGGGGCCTTCTCCAACTACCAGAAGGTCAGCAGCGTCTTCAACGTCATGACGGCCCTGTCCGCGGCGCCCGCGGCCTTTGGACGGACCGCGTTCCGACGGACCGCGGGCGGCCTCCCCTCCAGGGGCCCCTCGAGCCCGGCGTGGAAGGGGTGGCAGCTGGTCGCCGTGCGGACCGGCACCGTGGGCGCCATCGCGGCGGGGGGCGTCGCGGCGTACATGCACCGGCAGCAGATCATGGATGGGATGCGGAGCATGCGCAATCTGAACAGGGAGTCGATGAAAGGTAGGCGGTCTTCTTATTACTGTGAATCCAGCTTTTTGCGCATGTAACGGCCTACGAGTTCGTGCTACTTTGTATACCTCCAACAGAGCGAGATCAGCCTGACTACGATAATAACTAACCAGGCATTACAGAAGGGTATCAGCAAGGGGTTGACTCAATCAGTCAAGGACTGGCATACATCAACCGCGGCAACGTCGGGCGGTCCTTCGAATACCTGTCCGACCATTTCACGTTCGTGGGCGCACTCCTGAAGCAACAGGAACTGGCCCGGCGGCTCGAGCGTATGGCGCTCCTCAAGGGCATAGGGATCCACGACTTCTACACATCGCTGGGCGAGAACGGCATGTGGAGCGGTGGCTACTTCGTGCCGGAGCGCACGTTTTGCGCCGTCCCGTCTGCAGAGCACCAGGCGTATCACCTCTTCTCGCGCAGGATCATCAAGAATGTGGACGATGAGGTCCAGGCGCACATGAGCATGTTCGTCCGGGACAAGAACGACGAGTACGAGCAGATGACGCAGGAAGCGAGCAACCTCGTCGTCCGATGGTTTACAGATGATTCTGATATCGTAGACGACCCTAGATTCGCCGAGCCATCTCCGGAACCCGTAGAGCAGCCAGTCACTACTACGCCAGATGGCCAGGAGATCCCCAAGGCGGATGCTCTCGTGGGCAGCTCCGACGAGAGTCTCACGGGCACGGGCAGCGATGGCATTGATATTCCCGACGAGTCGCCCCTCGACATTACGGCGGCAGCTGCAGCTGTCCCCCTCCCCGACGACGACGACGATGCACCTACAGTGGCAGACACGAGCGACGCACAGAAGAGCAATTACATGCGCTATCTGATGGAAATCGCGCAGCAAGCCGGCACCGGGGTCAAGTCCTACGTGCCGACGAAGATGCCTGAGATGCCGTCGGGGCCGAGCTTCAAGTCGTTCGTACCTAGATCAATGCCGCAGATACCACAGATGCCGTCGATCCCCAGGCCAACGGTTCACATATTTGGAAGGAAGCAGCAGCAGCAGCAGCAGGAGGCTAGTAGTGCGGAAGAGTCTGCTAAGGGGGAGGCGGAGGCACCTAGCACGGGCCCCGAACAGAATGACGATAATCAAGCTTCGACGGACGCGAATACAATGGACCATCCGCACCCGGAGTTCAAGGACCAGGAACTACCGTCGTTAGCCGTTTCTCAGCCAGCCCAGAGCTAGGTGGCGAGTCATGCAACTTCGATTTGGGTTATAGCTTTTCCTGTTCGTTTTTGATACCATTTTGGCTGGGAGTTCGGTAGTCCGGACGAGGGCTCGGTAGGAGAGATCACATGGGTGCTGAGATAGGGTAGAATCATTCCGAGGGGTAGCCAAGGAAACAATGGATAACTCCGAACAACCGCTTGTAGACACTTTCCTGGCTGATTGTTTACATCGTAGGCGCCCTTGACCTTGATATTAGTATAGAAGTAAGAACAGAACACTAAGGGTCAACTATTCGCAATGAAACCTGCAAGGTAAGTCGGCCACTCAGGATCTGGAAGCGACATGACCGTAATCAACCACTTTGTCACTTCTTCCATGACCCTATGACTCCAGGTCTTCGTCAGCTCATCCGAATGCATTCACGTCAAGCTTGCAGGGATCACTTTGTATGTGTGATCGGCCTATCGTTGGATATTTTCATCTTGTGATCCTTATAAGGTTTGCGATTTTCACATGAAGTCGTCCTTATGTGAGCCACCCCCGCATTTAGCCCATACCACTTGTGCTAGTGCGTCACGTCTTGATAGCATCATCCTGGCAGAGGCAATCTACTGTTATGCTTTTACCAGTCCATGACGCTCAGAGTACGTCGATACTGCTTACCGGGAAATGGGTGCCAACCGCGAGGGGCGAAGTTTCCTCGACTCGCCCGCACGTTATATCGTATAACAACTCCAATTCCGGCACGATCCAGTTAATTCGCCTGCATTGTATCCCAAAAACTCAGATTAGAATTGAAACACCAATATCCCAACTTGCGGTATTACCGAGTTCTCTCCCCAGCAAACCGAGCCTCGCACACTCTGTTACTGTCTCCAGTAGACATCGCCATTCTATCACCGCTACCATGGCAGGTGCACCTGGCAAATCGAACAAGGGTCAGCAAGAAGGTGGGCTCTTAGGCGGGATTGCCGGCGGCGTCAATAACATCTTGTCAGGCGGCGAGAAGGCCAAAGGCCAGGGTGGCCTCATGGGCGGCCTCAACAGCACCCTTGGCAAGACCACCGAGGGAGTCGGCAACACCCTCAACGCAGCGACTGAAGGCGTTGGAAATATTGCGGGCTCGGCAACTGAAGGCGCCACCGGCGCTGTGCGATCAACGACCGAGGGCGTTGGCAACATTGCCGGTTCCGCGACTCAGGGTGTCGGCAACACGGCCAAAGGCGCCACGGGCATGGTAGACGACACGGTCAAGGGCGTTGGCGGCACGGCGCAGCAGCAGCAGCGCCGTCAGTGAGGGATCAAACGATTTTCGTGTGGATGATGTATTTCAGACTGATGCGGGCGTTCGCTATCTGGCGATAGTGACGGAGTTGCGTCAAGTCGAAGGGAAAGGGATTGGTCTGCGCATTCAATTGAGACATGCCACAGTTGAGCTATTCCACTCTCTCAGGGAAACAATCAATATGAGTTTCATTGCAACGTGTCTCGTTGGGGGTGAAATGATGTGGGGTTAGGAACGCCTTGCTGACGATGCGGGCTGGTCGGTGTTTAAGTGCCCATTGTAAAACATGCCATCATCAGCTCACTGTTGGTGGCACCACCATCTCGCGTATCTCCTAAGCCCACTTCGGCTTGCATATCCAGATGCGATGAACGTTAGGTTCCCCGTGGACGGAATCGTCGGGTTCTGTACCGATTTTCCGATTGGCCTGTACCTTGCAAGCGATGATCTTCAATTGCGGAAGGGGAGGTAGGGGTTAACTTATTTGCAACAAGTGTATCCAAATAACATTCGCTGTAATCGCTGTAATCGCTGTAATCACCGGAGTAGTCGTTTCGCATGTATTTAGGACACGGCCATGTGATGTTTATGCGAAATTTCAGAATCTCAGCTCGTATCCGTCATTATAGCTGTTGAAAGCATTATCTTCAAGCGATCTGCTGACAACGCAGTTTTATTTGGAACAACCCGCCCTTGATACGTTTTAAGGCTGTGCCCCAGCCCCAGCTCAACGATGATGAGTGCAACATTGTGTTCAGCCGGCTTCATGATTCTGTGCTTGGCCAGGACGGCACAAGGCCCGCTGACACCTAGAGCAGTAGAAACAGCAGAGGGCCGTACCAAGCACGCATTAGAAATGGATTACCATTGATAGGTTCAAGTTTCCAGTCGGAAGCAGTGCTGTCCTCAACGGAGTGGTTTTGTCCCGTTATTCTTAGCAAATCGTGGATGATCTCAAAGAGATTTTGGGTGACACTGCATGGCACGGGAATGCACCTGGCAGCCGGCCTCGAACGAGCCTGGGTTTGTCTTTCGATATTCTGATACGCTCATATTTCCCAGCCGCATGCTACCTAGTTAGGTACCTTGTGTTCCCATCACCGTGGTTGCCTACTAGGAGACAGGCCACATTACCTACCTGGCCGTGATATGTGGGCTCACGAGTGACTCATGCCTCTACCGAGTTAGAGAGAGCGTGGTCTGTCTGTCTCGTCTGCGATGCTGCCGGAGCCGTAACGTTGCGTATGCATTTAATGGATGCGAGGCAGTGTTCATTCAGTAGGTAAGTACAGATGCTGGGTGCCGCAATTGGCTATATCTTGCTTCGCCAGCTCTCCAGACTGCAGCCAATCGCTGCCAGTAGGTAAGATAGGCCAGGCACCGCAGAGGTATGCGACCAAGGTACTTTCGTTTCTGGGCGAGTGCATTGGAAACCGAATACCAGCACAGTATCCTATCATTCTCTGCTCCGATTTGCTCGCTTGCTCGCTTGCACGCGCTCGGAGGAAGAGCTGGCGAGGATCTGCTCCTAGTAGTGTAACAAATAATGAGATGAGGGGTTTGACTCAACGTCATATGTTCTCAACGACGACACAGGACCACACAGGACCCCACAGGTACTGCCTAAAAGCACAGTACCTAGGTACCGTGCGGTATTAAGTACCTAAGTACCTAAACGTTACGTGCTTACCTGTAAACGGGTACGTACAGCGAGGTACCTACTTACATGTACCATCTAAGACCTTGCAGGCGTGAGTGGGGAGGGAAAGGACAACGAAAAGGGCTAGAAGACGGAAGGAGAGAAAAGGCCCCATCGCCCCGGATTTACCCCAGGTTTTGTATTCCACACCTAGCGCGAGGCCTACTGGTCAATGGTCACTGCGCGTAGGTACCAGTTCCCCCGGGGTGCGCCATAACGACAGCTGCCAAACCACATCGGGCAACAAGCTATGCATGATGATACGTCAGCAGCTCTCCCACGTTAGAGCTTCCCGACACGGAGCCCGGCGTAATAGTGGATCACAGGTGGGAAATCACGCCAGCCAGCGACCATCTGAACAGCAGAGCTGGGGGTCACGCGATGTCTCTGATGGCCAGTAGTAGGTATGAGCTGTAGCATGCCATAATCGTGCTCTGCAGCGGCGACTTTTCTCAATCGACGTGGCCACACGGTGCACCATACCATCAGCAGATTGTAGGGGAAAGATAGTGTTTTGAGTTTCTACCCAGGTAGGAATTCATTCTCAAGCCCCGCACATCATCATACCATACCATGCTTAGGTAGGCAATGATGGTGCTGCCTATTACGACAGCGAGGAAGAGCAAGGAATAGCAGACTGTATCAGCTGGCCGTCGATCAACCCCTCCATGTGCAGCTGCGCCCGTAACCCGCCAGCTACCTCAGGTAGGTAACCAACCCCTCCTCCACGTCCGCCAACCCTGCCTTGGTCTAAGTAGGTACTTGAGGCAATTGTACCGCTTGGGTAGGTGCGTACTTGTCTCCGTTGCACGTGTTACCGAGATACATAGGTACTTAGCTACCTACCTCTCCATAAGGTAGGTAAGTAAGTACCGGTAGCAGACAGACTGGCTAAGATGGGCAACAACCTGGATACAATACAAGGTACCTAGGATGGACAGGTCTCAAGGTAACGCTGCAGGTGAGTAGTAGGCGTGGCACCAGGAAACCCCTCCTTCGCCCTCCTTTCAACGTCCCCTTTTTAGTCCCCGACCTTCCCCTCCTTCTTCCTCCTCCTTCTCCCGGCTCCCTCAGGCTTCCCCTCTCTTGTCTGACATACCACGTATTCACCCGCCAAAACAAACGTCTTCGGACCAACCCACTCAATCGTCTCTGCTCCATTGCCAACTGCACCAGCAGGAAACAGTAGTCGGACGTCATTGTTGACCCCTCTCAATACTTGATTCCTCAGCTTCGTACAGCATCGTGACAGGTAAAAGGCCACCGCAGCTCTGTCTCTTTCTCGCTCCTTCAAGCTGATGATTGGCATTGCCAGCCGAACCAACGCAACTTCTTGTTCACCCGGACTTTCCAGTCTTCGCACACAGCAACACTCAATTCACCATGACGGAACCTCTCTCCAAAGTCGACTCCGCCGTCCAGGGCCTCTCATCGTCGCCGCCCAAGGATAAGTCTCATAGGAAGAGTTCAAGCGTCCCTGGCGTGCCTAGTGTGAAGGAGATGTGTACGCTACCACCTCACAAGTTGACCGGCAGGAATTAACAGTTTGTAGACCATACCAAAACAATGCTCAAGGTCTCCGTGGAAACACAGAAAACCGGCTGGTACGACCTTCAGGCCGTCTCTTCCATCCTCACTTATGCACATACTAACGTCCTTGTGTAGGAAAATCAATACTTCGGCCACAACGGTGGAGGACAAGGATGTTCTTACCAAGCCACTGATCACACCCTTGGTGAGAGTGGTTGACCTGCAATTTCCACTCGGCACCGTGGTCACGGCACGAAATAAATTCGGTGTTACAATCAAAGATGCTATGGATGCCATCTACAAGACCCAAAAGAAGAAGGTGAGCTTGATCGAAACCGTGTCTGCAAGCTAATTGGAGCCTTTCCGCTGTTGAACTCGTCATGGGCTCTTCTATTCTTCTCACAAACTAACCCGTCACCCCACAGGCTGACGACGAACTCACTGAACCATACCTGAAAGGCTTCGAATGGCCACCAGCGCATCCCAGCTGGGAGGACGAGATGTCAAAGGTCAAAGAAGACGAGAGGGAGCAGAAGAGGGAAAAACAGTGGGGCACACTCCTCATCCACCTCTCGTCTGTCCCGGAGACGAGCAATGTCGGTGGCGGTAAGAAGAAGAAGAAGGGTGCCGAATAGATGTTTTCGGAAGTCCCTGCATCCACATCTGTTTCATTTCTCAGAACGTTTTGCTCGCGGTCTTCCCTTCAACTCTAGTCAAAGGCGTACAGAGCTCTGTAACGGATTGTCCGGATGGCATTAATTGCACTGGAGGCGTACTCGCTTGCGAGTGGGACTCACACTTTTGCTGGGAAGCACTGATATGTATTCATATGGCACAAACACAACGCTAGGCGTATGGCTTAATCAATCAACAATTGCAGCCCATCTTGTAGTACGGAAAAGTATGGGAGATGCCACGGCGGACGCCAATCAACAATCCAATCATTGTCCAAGCTCGGATGTCTACGTGGTCGATTTTTCCCATTGACTCTCGAGATTATGTTATGATAAACATAATAATCATGGTGAACAATGGCATGTCTACCTACATGTGCATCGATCATCCACCCAGAACAACCCCATTGCAGCTTTTGTCGGCAGAAATTTTCAAGTCGATACCGATCATATTAGTTTATGCTGCCCGTGACTTTTTGACATATGCTGATCAGCCGAGGTTAGGTAGTCAAGACGTTAAGCCGGGATTGCAGTGAATACGCTGATTTCAACTCTTTATCCCGGTCCCTGACAATCTCGGTGTCAAATCCAGAGCCCTAGAGAATGCATATTCCTACAGGTGTCTGCTTGCCTTGCCTGATTCGCTTATACAAGGACGGCCCTCAAAGCTGGGGATTTACACTTTGTACGCGAACAGCATTTTCACGAGAGGCGGGCTCTTCAAGCCAAATAATTTCAGTTTGACGTCAAGTTGTAAGTTCTCATTTGTATTTGCTGTCTTTCTTACGAACATGAGGAGGCCCCCTTTCACCAGGTAAGGTATATGATCCGCCCATTGAAAAGAAAGAAAAAAATCGCCCCTTCACACATCGACCTCGAAGTACTGCCGCCGCCTCTGCTGCTCCTGGTATTCCGGGAACATGGTTGGGTAGAACTCGGTCCAGCCACCCATGCGCACCCGGATGAGGTTGTACTTCTCGGGATCCTCGGAGGCGCCCGCGTACGTCTCGGGGTCGGCGCACGTGAGGGTCAGGAAGTTGCCGCCGACGGTGCCGGCGGCGAAGTCGGCCAGGAAGGTCTGCAGGCGCGGCAGCGGGAAGGCCTCGGGGATGTTCATGTCGACGGGCGCCGCGTTGGAGAGGCCGACCTCGACGGAGGGGTTGCGGTAGGCGGCGAGCGCGCGGTAGATGTTGCGGTGCGCCGGCGCGGGGGGCAGGTCCTGCGGGGCCGGGGTGGGCGAGAGGTCCGAGGCGATGGGCATGCCGGCGCGCCGGCCGTCGGCCGAGGCGCCGCAGGGCAGGCCGTCGCCGACGTAGCCCTCGAAGGTGCCGATGCCCGGGGTCACGACGAACTCGAAGCCCGGGCCGTAGCGCGCGTAGATGCGCTCCAGCGCGGGCCGCAGGGCCCGGGGCTTGCGGATGGCGTCGACGCAGAGCCGCACCGTGTTCTCGACGAGCCAGTCGCCGAGCGCCGTCACCTCGGCGTCCCCGTCGCCGCTGGCCCACTTGGGCAGGGCCAGCGCCACCTCGCGCAGCTCCTGGTACCGCACCGCGTTGGCCGCCGCGTTGGCCGGCCCCAGGCTCTTGTCCTGGTACGGCTCGATCATGTTGAAACCCCAGTCGCAGATGAGGCAGCGCACGAGCTCCGGCAGCGTGACGCGCGCCGTCGCCGGGTCGAAGACCAGCTTCTTGATGGCGTAGAGGGAGTCGACCGTGTTGGCCACGCCAATGCATAGCGGTGCGACTACAAGTTGGGTTAGATCATTGCCTGGATTGAGAAGGATATGCGGTGATGGGGGGGATTAGTGAGTGGAGGGAAGGGGGTTTTTGTCAAGGGCCTGGTAGCGATACAGGGAGTAAGAAGAGGAAAAGGGAGAGAAAGAGTACGCACCGATATGGAATTTCGCGCCGCCGGCCGTCAGGTCTCGCCCCGACTCGACACAGCCGTCGAGGATCGCCGACAGCATGGGGGAAGGGCAGATGCCCTCGAAGTTCCCGTAGGCGCCCAGCACGACGTTGTAGGTGCGCTGCACGAGCCAGTCGAGCTGCTCGAGGAAGAGGGCCTGGAGCTGGGCGAAGGTCTCGATCTGGGCCGCCGGCGGGGTGCGGAAGGTCTGCTTCAGGCCGCGGAGGTGCACCGGCCCGGCGGCGCCGTAGGTCGAGCCCTGGTTGAGCGTCTGCTCGAGCGCCGCCATGGGCTCCACGTTGCCGAAGGTGAACTCGGACGCGCCCGTCATCATGGGCTCGTAGCACCCGTCGGCCGCGTAGTTGCGCGACCAGGCCCGCGTGATGCCCCCGCCGGACCGCAGCAGGCCCTCGCACAGCTTGTCGTCGTTGTACAGCACCGGGTGCGCGCCGCCCGCCAGCAGCGACCGCGCCGCCTCGTCCAGGTACGCGGCGGGCATGTCCTTGTACACGCGCAGCGAGAGGCTGGGGGCGTTGACGGGCACGCGGCGCGCCGCCTTCAGGCACAGCAGGGTGACGGGGTTGGCGCCGCCCTCGGGCGCCTCGGCGTCCGTGGGCCGGTAGCCGCCCACGGTGACCTGCTGCACCCACTGGTTGATGCCGCCGCCCTGGGGGAAGTTGCCGCCGAGGCCGTTGATCGACGTGGTGCCGTAGCCCCGGTAGTCGTAGATGAAGGCGCGGTTGACGAAGGCGTTCTCGCCGATCTTGATCCAGAGGCAGTCCACGATCTCCTGCGCGTCGTCGAGCGTGATGATCTTGGCGTCGAGGTCCTTCTCGAGGAAGGGCCAGAGGATCTGGTCGAGCCGGCCAAAGGCGGTCAGCTCGCCGACGAGATGGAGACAGGCGTGGAAGGTGAATATGAGCTGCACCGCGTCCTGGAAACTGGTGGGTGCGCTCTCTACGAGGCGCTCCATGCGGGCCTTGACGTCGGCCATGTTCTCTTTGTCGCCCGGCTCTGTGGCCCGATCGCCTGCGCGGCGTGCGATCTCCGCCCAGTTCTTGAGGTAGGCTTGTACACCTTTGAGAGAGTCGCTAGCTGAGATGAAGAACGACGCCTTCTCGGCGGCGCCGTCTTTTGCAGCCGCCTCTGCTTTTTCGTCAAATTCTTTAATCATCGCGCCCAGCCCGCGATCGACCAGCGTTTGGAAGTTGGGGACGATATGTCCCATGGCGGACCCCTCGCTGAGCTGGCACTTCAGCCAGGCAGCCATGGTCTCGTCCTCGGTCAGATACGGGACGACTTCCTTGCCTCTGCCCAGGGTGAAGTCGGGGATCGCGCCGACGATCAGCTCCTTGGCTGCTATGCGGACCAGGCCGGTGTCCTTCGCGATCTTGGAGTCCGGCGAGGAGAGGAGATCGGCCAGCGTCGCGTAGTTTGCGAGGCCCTTACGCTCGAGGATGGATTCCGGAACCGCGTCCCTCTTGACGACACCGAGTAGGTCTTTCAGGTGCGGCAGTCGTGGGAACTGTTCGCCCTTCATCCAGCCGTCGCGCCAGTGGTTGAACGTCCTCGATAGGAGGCTCAGCACGCGCACGCTGGGCTGGTCTCCGCCGACGTAGTACCCCTCTGCCATCTGATGCATGTAGTCTTGCGTGTTGTAGAAGAGGTAGCCATTGGGGCTGCGGAACTTCCAGTGGGGATCCTCGTACGTGTCGTCCCCGGGCCTGACGCCGGCGACACCCAGTTCGCCGGCCGCGGGGATGTACCAGTAGCTGCCGCCCTCGCCCTGGATGAAATCCATCAGGCGATCGAGTGGCCTCTCCGGGCGGTCGCCCACCATGCTGAGAAGAATATCCTCAAACCGCTGCTGCTCGTTGCAGAAGGCCACGAACATCAGGCCCTTCTCGCGACTGGCGTGCCCGTCGGACTCATCATACGGCAGCGCCTGGCGCAGCAGCTTCCTCTGATCGCGGTTGCTGTCGATGGTGTGCGCGCGGTGGATGTGGGAATTCGCGGCCTTCGCGGCCTGCTGGGAGATGATCTCGCCGTCGGGCCGGCGCCCGATCACGGCGTCCAGGGACTCGCCGGATTGCGAGTTGAGGTCGGGCCAGTCGAAGACGAACTTCTGCGTGAAGCCGAAGCTGGCGCCGCGGTCTGGGCCGTCGCCGCCGACGATGATGTCCTCGGCCAAGCTGATGGGGTCGTTGGGGTTGCTGATGTGGTCGACGTATCGGCCACCCATCACCCTTCCATCGGGCCGTTTGCCCAATTCGAGTATCTGGATGTCCTCGGTAAGGGGGATCAATTGCTGGATGAAAGTAGAAACAATCTGTGCGGCCTTCTCGTTGCTAGGGGCCTTGATGTAGAGTAGGGCGTCTCCCCCTGTATCCTTGAAATGGAGGCCATGCTTGAGCACTTCAGTTGAGATCGGGATGTTTCGTTTCGCCCAGCGGCCCCAGAGCGCGGGGGCAAACCCGACAACAAACGCAGAGTCAGCATGGTTTGTGTTGATCTCCTTATCCAGGTCACGGATGATCTTAAGAAGCGCATCCTTCATCTGTTCATCGTGCTTCTTGAGGGAAATAGTCATGATGTGCCCAAAGAGGGGTCTCATGGGCAGGCCGCGTTGGGCCTTCTCGAGAGCCGAGCGAAGCGCCTCGTCCATTGTGCTTTTAACCATTTTGTCTGTGGGATGATGAATATCCAGCAGTGGTGAAGCCAGTTGAGACAGAAATCATCAGGATATCTATCCTCTTGATATAACAACCAAGCTGCGTCCCCTACACACGGCTACATCCAAGAGCGTACGCTTTCAGCTTGCCACTGTCGGCGCTAAGTTCATATTGAGCTGTTTTCATGCCACCTGCAGCTTCGATCAACCACTGAAGGCGAGTTGAATAGACGGATATGTCGACTGCTGCAGTCCTAGCAACCTGCGATGCGGGGTGAGCTGTTGGCTTGAGACTGTGTTGGTGCACATGTGATCTGGAGACGTGAACGCACCATGCAATACTTAATGTGAAGAACCACGGTATTCGGCGGTGAAAGCCATGGCGCCCCCAGGTCCCATAAAGGCCAGAGTTCGTACCAACCACACATAGCCATGGATCTATCGTCACTGGACACGCCGGTTAGGTATCAGTTCTCCTCCGGCGCGCTAGTCAGAGATCGCCGCTCTCCTCGGAGAGGCTGGTCATGTTTCCGAAGTGGCGCTGCCACGTCTGACTTGCTGTCTAACTAGTCCGCTGTCAACATACTTCTCGCGTCCGAGGTTGTCGCGGAGCCGGTTTACCAGAGCATTGAGTTGATGGTAGCATCTTCCCCTTGGGGGACGATCTGACTGCACAATATCCTTCGAAAACAACAGTGTCGGTTGCGATTGGTAGCATGCAGGCTGGGCGGCAGCCTCTCAGCTGTATGCGAGAACCCTTAGGTTAGTGCTTTTTCTCCGACCGCTTGTGGGATCATCAAAGGTAATCCTGCAAGATCCATCTCACGCAATTGGTTCCAGGGGTATTGGGGTCCCGACCAGATCTCTCCGGAGGCGTGTGCCATATGTGGGCATCTGCAAGGTTTTGCTTTTGGCGCGCCGGCATCGAGCGGCCTACTCCCTGCCGACATGGTACGTCATGAGCTGTGTTCATGCAACAACGATGGCTAGAATCGCATTTCAGCAAGCGTCTAGTCTAATAGCGGCGCCCGTCAAATGTCAACGACCGCCAGTTATCTTCGACGACATTAGCAATGGTAACCGAAATATTCTTCAGACGGATGCGGGGTTCCCCTGCCTTTATCCGATTCCAATGTCTGCAACACGATTAGTCATGTTCCACGCAGTTCATGGGATATAAACCTGAATTCTGTACCAGAATGCACTTGAGTCAGGATTGCAGTGTCTTCTCGGCTTGTGAAACATCGAATTTGCAGAGTTATATTCTCCGAAGACGAATTATAAAGTTGTTTCTCCGTGCTTCTCCTCATCTTTCCCCGCTTCATTTAGCGTAACCGATCCATGCCACATGTAGACGTCCAGAGCGGAACTCCACGATCCCTTAAGCCGTGCAGGCTGGGTCGGCGGTCAGCTAGGAAGTTGCCCTCCTTATATACTAGGCATGCAGAATGCAATTCGACGGAGCGGTGGGTTCTTGCATGGCGTATGGAGTCGAGATGCAGAATTCGGGAATGCCGGCACCCCGCCGATCTACCTATTAGATAGGCCCCTGACGTGCACAATCCCATCCCCACCTGATCACAAGCCGCCTGAAGACTGTCGCGGGTCGAATTGACTTCTAGATCCCGCACCTGTCGAGAGCGCCGAATAGATGGCATTTTAGCGAATCGACAATCTTCGACTGGTGTGTTGGCCCATCCACAGCGCGCCTCAAGTCACTCTAATAAGATGCTCGTTTGATCGTGTTATTTAGCAGTATGTTCGGCGTCATACGACTTTGGGTGTATTCAAGCTCACTTTCCCGCGGCCCCATTACATGTCATTTAGAGGACACAGGGGCCAGCCCGACATAAAAGGTCCACCGGTCCGACTACGAGAGTAGACTATCCGCGACGTGGTGTGCAATACTCCGTATACGGCCCCGAACGGCGGAGCCTGTCCACAAGTGGCAGCTAACGATGCCGTGTGCCGTCCTGTACGGCCCATCCAGGTGGGACCCAAAAACAACTTCCCACGTCGTCGGCACAGCCTCAGTGCCCGGTTCCCAGTAGCAGCTAAGGATATGCCTGCTCTCTCCATTGAAGCATGAACCCCGCTAGGGATGCCGGGGTTGATGGCTAATGTAGATGTTTTGTCACAGAGGAGTATCATGGGCAGAAATGTATACCAACCATGTAGGTGGACTGGAGCTGAAGACAGAAGATAGTAAGGTGATGCGGCCAAGCCGGGAGCCAGGTTACTCGGCGAAAGGCAAGTAACTATATAGAATGTGTATATACTGATTCTTATGATTCCGGGGCACTTTGATTTCGCACCGGCTCCGGATAAGGGGATCGTTACGCCCCTAAGCTCGAGTGTTGACAGGCTGGAACGTGAAAGCTCGTGGCGGATATGACTCGAGATTTGCGCGCGAGTTGAACAGACGATTATGTCGTCGCCCCTTGCTGTGATTAGTAATACGGTTCGGAAGGAAAGACGGAACGGCACAGCTTTGCGGGACATATTTGCCAGTTCTTATATTCTCTCCAGGAACACCTGGCTGCCCAAGCCAGGGATCGTAGTGAGAGACACCAAACATCAGCAGTATGGAGTGGCATGCCAACTTACCCGCAGGTGATAATTCGGACACTGCTCTTATGTGGCAAACTTTGCTACTCTACTTGTCGCACTGTCCTACCCCCTCTGCTGGCCGAGCCGTTCCACGTTGTCATAGTTAAGGCAAGTGTATATACGCGTGAGTTCGCCGGGGAGCTCACCATTTCAGTCCCATTCGGTATGCGATGGCTGGTCGAAGGGGCGCCACTGTAGATTCTTGGCGTTTAATTCCGGGCTCCAATGCGGCACTAATGATCAACTACCATGACAAAATTCGGGTCAAATTTCGGTTACGCACCCAGAACTCCTCTTTTTCATTGAGGTTTCTAGAGTTGCTACTCCTAGATCAATTAGTTTAGCAAAATCTAAGCCCAAACACCGCATCGGCCAGCAGATGATTCTGGACATCACTGACCCGATGCGCTCCGAGGACGCGGTCACGAATCTTGGTACTGTCTGCCAAGAGCAATCTCGACCAGTGCCAAGTCGACCAGGAAGCCTTGAACTTGCCCTTAAAGGAAGGCGATAGTTTTCTCTCAGCATCTTTGAAGCGTCCATTGGTAACTTCTCCAAATCATCCCTGCTAGGATTCTGACGTGCTCCTAAGTACGGTTACTAGCCAAGGACTGATAGCGATACGATGTTCATCTACTAGGTAGTATACGATAAGTTGTGTTTAATTAGTTAATCTTTGTAGAGCTATACAACATAAATAGCCGTCCCCGACCGAGCTCCCCCCTCGTTCTCCCATGCTTTGATGGCCAGCCTACCCTGGTATTTGTCCCCTTCTTGCTGTCAGGGTTGAGCTCACCTTCCGCCACCTAGCTCACCCCTCAGGGCCAAGCTGCTCATCATGAAGCCCTCAACTCCCGTATTTCGCCTCCTCGAAGGCCTGATACTTTTCCAGTCTACCGTTCTAGCCATTAAACCCCCACGGAAGCCCAACCAGCCCACCGGCAACGGCGACAAGATTTTGACGTGGAATGAGACATACGTGAAGAACCAGTTCGGTGCCAGCAGCATTTCCGTCAGCTGGCTTTCCGGTGGTGAAGATGGCCAATATGTGAGTGTTTGATGAGAGTATACCACTTCCCGCTGCCTAATGGAAGATTCAAAAACGACACCTTAAGATGTTACAACGTTCTTGTGCTCCCAGCTCTCTCCTCGGCTATCTGGAATTTGACAATGAGCAACAGCGGCTAACTCCGTGCTCCCCAAGATCTACCAAGCCGATGATGGTGCTCTGATACTTGAGAACTTCGTCACCGGGGAATCATCCACGTTCGTCTCAGCCGACGTGATCCCTGAAGGAGTGTGGGAATACTGGATCCACTCAGACCTGTCGAAGGTGCTCTTTGCTACCAATTACACCAAGCAGTATCGCCACTCGTACTTCGCAGATTATTCGGTCTTGGATCTCTCATCGGGGGCGGTCACACCGCTGGTGGATGACCAGGTTGGCGATATCCAATACGCCGAGTTCGCCCCCGTCGGCGACGCTATCGCATTCGTGCGCGGCAACAATCTCTTCTTGAGTCAGAATGGCACCATCTCCCAAATTACGGAGGATGGTTCTCCGGACATGTTCAACGGCGTCCCTGATTGGGTGTACGAGGAGGAGATATTTGGCAGTCGGTCCGCTTTATGGTGGTCACCGGATGGCCAAAAGCTCGCGTACCTTGGATTCAATGAGACTGGTGTTGAGACCTTTACTGTTCCATATTTCATGGACAATATGAAGGTCGCCCCTGTCTACCCCAAAAACCTCGACTTACGTTACCCGAAAGTTGGCACGAAGAATCCGACCGTTAGTTTGACCTTGCTCTCGGTCGACGGTAATGACAAGGTGGCTATTCCGCTTGATGCGTTTGACGAAGACGATCTGATCATTGGCGAGGTCGCATGGATCACTGAGCACCATGATAACTTCATTTACACCGCTTATAACCGTGTACAAGATTTGTCAAAACATGTGCGAGTTGACGTCGGCGATAAGGTCGCGACCGAAGTAGTGCGAGAGCGCGATGGTACAGACGGATGGCTTGACAATAACATCGCTATACAATACGTTGGCCCCATCAAGGGATCTAACACTAGCTATTACGTCGATCTTTCTGATGAATCTGGCTGGCTACACATTTATTTATACGCTACCGATGGATCGAGCTCGAAGGCGCTCACGAGCGGAAACTGGGAAGTCGTGAGCATTTTGAAAGTCGACACAACCCGCGAATTGATCTACTACACATCGACAGAACATGACAGTACGGAGAGACATGTTTACAGCGTATCCTACTCCGGTGGTAACAAGAAGGCCCTCGTTGATGACAAAGTTGCAGCGTCATGGAGCGCTTCTTTCTCCTCTGATGGAGGGTATTATATCCTCAGTTACCAGGGCCCTGATGTTCCGTACCAAGAACTATACGCTGTTAACGACACCAAAAAGCCGTTGCGCACCGTGGCGTCGAATGAGGACCTCTGGAATAAGCTGCAAGATTACAACTTACCAAAAGCCACATATTTCAAGTTGAAGCATCCTGACGGCTATACTATGGATGTCAAGCAAGTACTCCCACCCAAATTCAACCCCAGGAAGAAATACCCCGTTCTCTTTACACCTTATGGTGGCCCTGGTGCCCAGCAAGTTACCAAGCGTTACGCTGCTCCCAACTGGAACGCATACATATCCTCTGACGCCGAGCTCGAGTACATCACATACACGATCGACAACAGGGGCTCAGGTTATCAGGGCCGAGCCTACCGGTCTCTCGTAGCATCGCATCTCGGCGAGTACGAGGCCGCCGACCAGATCTGGGCGGCGAGGGAGCTGACCAGGCGCAATCGCTTCATCGACGAGCGGCACATCGGCATCTTCGGCTGGTCGTACGGCGGCTACCTCTCGTCCAAGGTGGTCGAGGCCGACTCGGGCGTCTTCTCGCTGGCGCTCATCGTGGCGCCCGTGAGCGACTGGCGCTTCTACGACAGCATGTACACGGAGCGGTACATGAAGACGTCGCAGGCGAACCCGGACGGCTACGCCAAGACGGCCGTGCGCGGCGTCGAGGGCTTCAAGAACATCGCGGGCGGCTTCGCCGTCATGCACGGCCTCGGCGACGACAACGTGCACTACCAGAACGCCGCGGCGCTCGTCGACCTGCTCGTCGGCGCCGGCGTGCCCCCGTCCAAGATGCAGTGGCGCACCTACACCGACTCGGACCACTCGATCCGCTACAACGGCGCCAACACGTACCTGTACAAGGAGCTGACGCAGCTGCTGTACCGTGAGAAGCTACGAGGCAAGGAGGCGGTCGCTCATCAGTGGACGAAGAAAGGGCACGACGGATTAAAGTAATTATCAGTGTAGGCTATAGAAGTCTTGTATACATGGGATAGCGTGTAATAAAGCAAGTAACGGACGACACATTTTAACGTCCAAGTTCTACGAGTGCTTACAGACTGTCAGTGACGCAGCATTCTGAGGTCGGTTCAAACAGAGGAACCGAGACTCATATCAATTGCATCACCGTAGCAAGCGTAGCACCGTTTCAAGGTGACCAAGAAACTTAACTACCCGGGATACGGTTCGGGCGTCGCTTAACCGAAGAATGGGAGCAAGATATTTCTAGATTGGTTGGGCAGTCGGGCGACGGTAGCATCCGGACTTAGCGAAAACCAGTCCAAACGAGTCAGTTTCTGTCAGTGAATCAGATACTCAATTCCACATCAATTCTAAGTTAGTAATCCATATTTCCGCAGCAGGTTAGAACGATGCTATGACTGCTCTCGTTCCGGACCGCTATCGTTCCGGACCGCTATCGCGCCGCCTTGTACGTACAGGAGGTGATCACACAGCATGGTCTCCCGAGCATAGACGGGCATCAACCACCGTGAAAAGGTAACAAAGCGGCATCTCCAAAACAGGTTTACCCAGCTCCGGCGCCACCGCTACGGCGCGAAGTCGCTTTTATCATCGTCATCCGGTTATCCATGTCTACAACGCAACTAGTAACGTGGCCGGCTACAGCCCCACGGCCAGGACCTTAATCCTTATCTCATAAACATGAGACATACAGATTTATAAAAACAGCAGCTCTTTTTAGACCCACATGCTCGTTCTAGAACCTTAAGGGATCCATAAGGACCATTAGGGGATTTGGTCTGTACCACCACTGGCGCTAAGCGGTGAGACCATGGTCATAGGAGATATCGTTGAAGAGGCGCAGTTTTCATATTTCCATTTCACATGACAATAAACAGTCATTCCATATATATGGGCCGTCTCTGAGATGATTAATACCTACCTTAACCTTGGATTTTCTCAACCAGAAAACGGTTTTCTACACTTGTCGTTTGCCTAGAGACTGTGCCGCATCCTACTGATAATGGATCCGACACGCAGCCATGCCATTCATAATGAACGCTACGTTAAAGTGATATGTGTCGGGGCTGGCGCGTCGGGCATATGTTTGGCGTATAAGCTCCAACGATCATTCAGGTGCTTTTCTTTAACTGTGTCAGCCCTCGGCCAAACATCTGAATCATGAATCACACACTAATGTTTTTTGGAAGATATATGACAAAAACCCTTGCATTGGCGGTACTTGGTATGAGAATCGGTACCCAGGCTGTGCTTGCGACGTCCCTTCGCACAACTACGTTTACTCCTTCGAGCCCAAGGCGGATTTCACTTCAGTTTATGCCGGCCCAGAGGAGATTCAGAATTATTTTGAAGGGTTTGTGCGGAAGTATGATCTGTCAAAATATCTTAGAATGTCTTGCTTGGTTAAGAAAGCCTCGTGGGATGACCATGACGGACGATGGGAGGTAGAAATAGAAGACTTGGTGTTGGGCGAAACTGTTCAGGGCTGGTGCCACATTCTCATTCACGCGTGTGGATATTTGAATAAGCCGGCGTGGCCAAAAATACCTGGAATCCAAGACTATGGCGGCACCTGCGTCCATAGCGCAAATTACGATACGAGCATTTCTCTCATCGGCAAAGACGTGCTGCTTATCGGAGCAGGGTCTTCTGCAGCGCAGATCTTGCCCGCGATTCAACCCAGCGTCAAAAGTGTCACAATCTTTATTAGATCTCCGTCCTGGCTGCTGCCCGACATATCATCCGAGGCAGAGAAATTCACCAAGGATGAGATCGAAAGATTTGTCAGAGAGCCCCAGAGCGTCTTGAAACTTCGGCAAGACAATGAAAGAACGATGAATAGTATTTTTAGTATGTTTCCTCACAATGTCCATTTAACGGCGCTGAGTTAATTCGAAGTATAGGTCTTTACCTTACAGGTTCGATTCTGCAAGAGCAATGCAGAAGTCTACTGGAATCCAAGATGAAAGGGATACTTGAGGATAAAGAAGCTGAGGAATGCTTGATACCTAAGTTTGAAGTCGGTTGCAAGCGTGTCATCCCATCCGGCTTCAAGTACTTAAAGGTATGAACCCCGTCCACCAAGGGTAATCCAGAGTTCCGTGTATATAGTACTAATAAGGGGAAGACCTTGAAAGAGCCCAACGTCAGGGTAGTCTACAGCGGCATCGCCTCATTCACTTTATCCGGTGTGGTCAGTGAGGACGGGAATGTATATGATGGTGATGTAGTCATCTGTGCTACGGGCTTTGATACTTCTTATGTATCATCATATCCGATTTTGGGGCCGAACGGTCGAAACCTGCAGACAGAATGGGCCAATTCTATTACAGGATATATGGGAGTAGGAGCTTCGGCATTTCCTAACATGTTCACTTTGCTAGGACCGTACTCTCCGGTGTCAAATGGGCCGACATTGATTGCCATCGAGGCACAAGCCGACTATATCTGTGCATTCTTCAACAGGTACCAAACAGAGCCATCAATCCATAGTATGGCCCCAAAAGAGGCCGCTTGTGCTGACTTTAAGGCCCACGTGGGCAGCTTCATGACTAAGGCTGTATGGACGGCCGACTGCCGCAACTCCCATAACAATCACGAGGTGGGGAGCCGCATACCGACCACATGGCCTGGGAGCACATTGCACTACCTAGAGGCAATCAGGGAACCTCGTTGGGACGACTGGAGCTTCGTACATTCTGGAAATCGGTTCAGTTGGTTAGGCAACGGAATCTCGCAAACTGAGTGGGATCCCCTCGCCGATCTTGGCTACTACATCAGACGGGACGATGACAGCGCGTGGAGCAGTCGCTGGAGAACCAACGCAGTGTTAAACAAGAGCGGGAGTATGCCGCCGAGAGAGTTACATCGATAGACAAAATTGACGCCGGATTCGGCCAAACAGGGCACTAATGCGCCGCATGAAGGTGGCAGGCAGCATGCAAGCCACTAACATCAGATATAGAGGTAACCATCGGACCAGGGTCTGTCAGGGGATGCGTTTGGGTAAATTTGATATACACAGACAAGATGATTATATAGAATTCATCAATTGACCAATTCGCTACTGGTGTATTCCTGCCTACTCTCAGAATCTCGGAGGGTCTATCGGCTTCCGTGCTCAATGTGCCTGTGTGAAGCGTATAATACGCACTGCCTCTGGAGGAGGGCTTATCCTACGTATTCCAGAGTACCAGTGAGCATAATATGAATGAAATAGAAGGGAATTCAATTGATCATAAATAAAAGCATCGTATGTTGCAATTCTTAGTGTTTTATAGCTTGTGTTGTAGTTGAGTTATCACGATAAAAGAAGCTATATAAATTCCCCCCTATTTGTGCTTATGTAATCCGTACTAATCCTTACTCCCTACTTCAATAGTTGTGTTATGAATATAAAATAATTCAATCTATGTAAAATATCATTAACTACTCGGTCGGTTTTGTAAAAAAACAATCGCTATTTCTTTACTGACTAAAGCGAAGCAGTTAGCAGGAGAGAACTAGTTGGCAGGTCTATTTTCGTGAGTCTAGACTTGGAGAAGGTATTCTTATAATGATAGTCCCCAAACGTACATTCGCACGGTGTCGTGCGAGGATTCCTCCTCTCCTCTCTAAAATGAGCACCACTGGCCATGATGGGCGTCTCTTTACTTCGTGATCACCTATCCCCTCAGCTAGTTGCTTATCTCACCATCTGGGCCATCTCCTTGTCTTGGTTTCAGAAAACTTGCCTTGACAACCTTCCTCATCACCGCCGCACCCCAAGCCCCCAGAAACTAGGACCATGCGTAAGACTTCGTCGTTAACCGAATGCATGTTGGGGGCTTCATATCAGAGACTACGCCGATCAATTTAGGCAGACCAGTATAAAACACGCGTTAGTAAAGGAGCGAAGACGGATCCTTCTACGGCATCGAGCCAACAGTTATGATCTTGGCATCACACTTAAATCCTCCCAACACTGTACTGTATGTTATATCTAGCTCTCGCCCATTTCATCGGATATTTGATCCTGACTGTTGAGCCACCACGGCCATCAGCACTATCGTTGCCTTCAGCAACTCTAGCCCCCCCTGCTCGTCAAACTAAACTCACCTTCTTTCCACCCAAGGCTCTAGAAAGCTATACAGCTAATCACAACGCTACCATAGGCCTCCAAGATGGCCGACAGAGGCTCATTTGACAAATTAGACGGGGCCTCGATCGCGTCGGGGATACCGACATCGCTCACCTACCGGCCATTTCCACCAGTCATGAAAGTGTACTATCAGTGGAATCTGGCAGGGCTCACGACGTATTACGTATGCGGCGCAGACCAGCGAGACCGGCTCTTCGCCGTCAAGCTGCACACCGGCTACAGCGCGACGGGACCGCTCGGCGCCCGGCAGGGTCTGCATCTGCACAACGGACCGACGACGACCGCCCCGCTGCTCGCCGCGGCGGGCGACGACTCGCTGTTTCGCCGATCGCCGAACAACAATAGCCGCATCTTCCTGCCGTCCCCCGAGACGGGCGGATTGGCAGAGGAGACGATGCGCGCCCACGTCACACCAGACAAGCACGTGGCCTTTGCCTTTGCCATTGAGGTCGGGGTTGGTGGAGATGTGGATCGGGCACGGTTCGAGTGGAGGAATATAGAAAAGAGCGAAAGGGACGAGAGTACGGAGAACGGCGGGTTTAAGCTCTTCCACATGGCGCCGGAACGCGAGCAGAGCACATCGGGCGGCGAAAGCGGCGGTCGGGGCGCCGCGACGTCCTCGGCCGTCACGGCCCAGGACGACGCCGTCGTCGCGGCGTTGGAGTGGCGGCGCTTCCTGACAAGCCCCAAGCACCCCTTCGATCTCAGGCTCGTCGGGGACGGGGTCGACGGCGGGTTCGGGAATCGCTGGACCCTCATGGTGCTCACCACGGCGCTGCGGCTGTGGGAGCTTCACCAGCGGGGCAAGACGCAGAGAGCACCCGTTGCCATGGCAGGGCTGGTCGGGCCCAGAGAGAAGAAGCTCGTTCGTTGAGAGAAACTCCTTGTAAGAAGAATAATTTCCCGGACAATCGAAGCAGAGAGTTTCTTTCTCTTTGTTCACTGGTATGACAATCACTACGTATCACATTGGAACCAATCGCGTTGCAAGTGACGAGAAGGGACGGGAGGGCCGAAACGTTTCATGTGCAACAAAGAAATCTAGAAAGAGGTGCATTGTATATATATAACCCGTCAAAAATAAAAGTTGTGAATTATCAGCATAGGAAATTTCCACCCCGTGTTCAACCTGCACATAGTTCGCAATGGCACAAAATCATCACGACGATAATCATGGTAAGCATGTTGAAATACCTCTAGTGGCAGACTCAAGGACTAACCATGACACAGGCCTCCCTTACCCTCTGGAATCAACAATGCCAGCCGGCCCACCAGAGAAGAGAGAAGGGCAACCTTACATCGGACCCAACGAAGACGTCATATTTCTAGACCACGTGGCCAAGGAAAAAGATCCCTGTACCGCCCTCGAGTACATCAACACGCTTCTGCTCATCGACGACTCCGACTCGATGCAGCAGTGCTGGGACGAGGTCGGCGACATCATCCGGATCATCGCGCCGATCTGCCACCAGTACCGCCGCGACGGCATCGACATCGAGTTCGTGAACCACCGCGCCAGCGGGCACCTGCTGACCGGGCGCAGCGGCTACAAGCACATCGGGCTCATGAAGGGCCGGCTGGACATGCACGACAGCGTGGCGGGCATCTACCACAACGTGCGGCCGCGGGGGCGGTGCCGCATGGAGAGCCGCCTCGCGTCGATCCTGGACCCCTACCTCAAGGAGTACGAGCTCCACCTCCACCGCAGCGGGGGCAAGAAGCTGATCACGCCGCTCAGCGTCATCGTCATCTCGGACCTGCAGTGGGACGACGGCGAGGAGCGCTTCGGCGCCATCACCCGGGCCGCGAGGCGGCTGGACACCCTCGGCGCCCCGCGATACCAGGTCGGCGTGCAGCTGTTCCGGGTGGGCGACGCCGGCCGCGCGGTGACGGACGCGGCCGTCCGGTTCATGGACGACGGGGTCTGGAAGGAGAGGGGGGTCCGGGACATGGTCGACGTGACGACGTGGACCGGGAAACCGGGCGAGTTGTCGAATTGGGGCACCTTGAAGGTCCTGCTTGGGGCGGTGAGACGATCTGTTGACTTTATGGAGGTGTAAGACTAACTACCAGTTCGAAGATCACGTAACTAACTAGTTATTCAAGAGGCAAAAACTCATTGAATGTTGTCGCAGGGCTATTAGTTATAAGATACGTTGTCTGCAGATGAAGTTATATTAGCCATGCTATCTCTCCCCATGTTTCTGGCATTTACATTCTGTAACAATGTTCTCTTTGCTTTGAAAACTAATAAATAAAATATACCAAAATCCCGATGAAGAGCGCCAGCCCCCCAAACGCCACTAGTGCAAAGAAAACGAGCGCTCGCTCGCTCGCTCTCAATCTATCCCTTTCTATCGTGATTCCCGTCTGTTCCCCCGCTTACCTACATACATGCATTACGGTATATACATAAATTTCTTCACACACAAAAAACGACCCGTCTCGAGGAAGAAAAGAGAGGATGGAGGGGGAAAAACGGAAAAAAGGTTTCTATGGGTTGACCAGGCCGGATTTGATTGATGCCATCCATCCTTCATTTTCTCTCTGATGCTTGTCTGTCTATGTATGCGAAGTAGGTAGGGAAAGTGGTGGGGAGTGTAATGCTATGTTCAAGTATAAAATGTAAAAATGTAGAAATAAAGAGTGATCGGATAGAAGGGAATTTTATGTAGTCGAATTGAGGTGCGCAAGAAGAGTAATTGGTAGTAGTTCGATTTTTGGGTGAGGGAGAATTAAGTGAGAGCTTTGTAGAAAACTTTATTTTAGATTTCTATTCAGAGCGTCTTTCTGGCTGCGTTTTTTTCTTTCTTCTTTCTCTTTCTCTTTCCCTACTCCTTCTTCGCCTTCTTCTTCCCCCACGTCTTGGGCACGCGGGTGAGCCAGTAGAGGAAGAGGGCGCCGGCGATGTTGACGGCGACGTAGACCCAGAGGATGCCGAAGTTGCGCCAGCGATCAGCTGTGGGAGGGAGGACATGTTAGTTCGGTTTATTCATGAATGAGAGAAGGGGGGATGGGGGTAGGGGGGGAATAAGGAGTGAGACAAGAGAGAGCAATGAATGAAGACTTACCATATTCGATGCTGATGCCCGCGAGATAGTCGTTTGTGCGCCCGACGGAGCAGTACATGCAGTCGGCCGTGTTCTGCTCGGTGCCGGGGACGAGGTAGCCGCCGATCTGGTCGATCTGCGCCGCCATGTACGACGCGCAGGTCACGTTGGCGGGCGGGTCGAACTGGAGGATCTCGTTGGCGGCGCACTGGACCGTGGTGTTGCCGACGGCCGTCGACAGCAGCGCCGAGACGAGGTAGGTGAAGGGGCTGACGCGGTACAGGAAGATCCAGAACTGCGGGAACTGCCCCGGGCGGGCGAGCACGCCGTTGAAGATGAGGCACAGCGTGAAGAGGATGTTGGCCACGTTGCCGCCCGCCTCGGCCGTCTCGAAGGCCGCGATGATCATGTGCGTGAAGGTGCAGGTGAAGATCATGAAGGCCAGCACCAGCAGGAAGGCGAGGGCGCCGCGCTCCGCCGTCGCGCCGTCCTCGAAGGTGTTGCGGTACAGGCCGATGGGGTAGTACCACGCAAAGTACATGATGGCGGCCATGAGCGTGTTCCAGGGGATCTCAGACAGGATCTGCGAGAGCATGAAGACCTGCCAGCTGTAGACCTTGGAGGGGCGCTCGCGCACCTCGTAGAGCGACCGCTGGACGACGAAGTGCGGCATCGTCTGCTGCACCATCTGGCCAAAAACCGTAAGCACCTGGAAGACGGCGAAGGTCTGGTTCTGCAGGCCCTGGATCGAGTTGGGGCTGCGGAAGAAGACGAAGCCGATGAAGAGCGCGACGACGATGCAGAGCGCGGCCTTGGAGTAGATGTAGGTCGGGTTGCGCCAGGATTGCTGGAACACGCGGTGCGTGACCTCCTTGAACTGGAGCCAGAAGGGGGCGGCGTGCTCGCGGAAGGACTGGTCGTCCTCCGTGGGCGGGGGCAGCGCGGGCTTCTCGTCGATCAGTCGCTGCAGCTCGCCCTTCGTGGCACGGTACTCGGGGCTGTCGCGCCACGTCTGGAACCAGTCACGGTCGGTCGAGCTTCCGGGGGCGGCACCGATGGCGTCCAGCATCCACTCGGCAGGGTTGGAGGTGGGCGGGCACGGCGGGGCGCCGTGGCGCTCGAAATAGCTGGTCAGGGTGCGGGAGTTCTCGCCGATGTCGCCAAAGTAGACAGTCTTGCCGCCCTTGGCCAGGAAGAGGAGACGATCGAACCGCTGGAAGAGCATGGCAGAGGGCTGGTGGATGGTACACAGGACGGCTTGTCCGCTCTTGGTCAGCTTCTCCAGAAGATCCAGAATAGACCAGGACGTCTGCGAGTCGAGACCGGAAGTGGGCTCGTCGACGAAGAGGAGCAGCGGCGGCTTGGCGGCGAGCTCGACACCGATAGTCAGGCGCTTGCGCTGCTCGACGTTGAGACCCTCACCGAGAACACCGACGACGGCGTCGGCGTACTCTTCCATCTCCAATAGCTTGATGACCTCATCGACATACGCCAACTTCTCCTCGCGGGGCACGTCGGCCGGTTGACGGAGAATGGCAGAGAAGTTGAGCGCCTCACGAACGGTGGTAGTAGCGAGATGCAGATCCTGTTGCTGGACGTAGCCCGTCTTGCGCTGGAACGATGCGTCGCAGGGGCGGCCATCGACGAACATGTCACCGGTGATCACACCCATGGTGATACGGCTGGCCAGGGCGTCCAGAAGAGTCGTCTTTCCTGCACCAGAGACACCCATAAGAGCCGTGAGCGTGCCGGGCTTGACCCAACCGTCCACGTGGTCGAGAATACGTCTTGTTTCGCTCTTGATCTTGACATCGTAGCACAGGTCGCTCCAGTGAAAAACGCTGTTCTGTTCCTCGAGCATGCCTACCTCCTTACCGGCTGGTACGCGACGGCTTGCGTTAGTAACGATGGGGCCGACACGGGGACCGTCACCCTCCTCGATATCGCCCTTGCGCTCCTTGAATTGGGCGGGTCTGTGGCCGCGACGGAAGACGAGGACCTCGCCCTTTGACTTCTTCTCGGAGACGAGCTCGGCAGCAACCATGTAGGTGAACAGGGAGAAGACGACGAAGGCCAGGAGAATACCTAGGTTTCGCCATTTATGCGCGGGGTAGTATTTGAAGGCCTGCTGCAGGTACTGGTCACCGCTGACAAACGGCACGCCCGTGACGCTGCCCACGGTGGAGCAGACCTGGTTGGCCATGTCGACGTTGGCGTATTCTGACAGTGACGGCGAGGGCACAAACTCGGTGCACCGGAACTCCCGGCCGGAGAACTCGTTCACCAGCATCGATTCGAAGGCGTAGGCGAGGGGGTCGACGTAGTTAAGCCAGCGGCACCAGCTCAGCATGTAGTCGACGGGCACGATGAAGCCGGTGAAGACGACGAGATCCAGGATGAGGAAGGCCGCCGGGACCAGCGCCTGCGTGAGGGTGCGAGACGAGGAGGCGATGGTGCGGAAGATCATGCTCATGACCAGGACGGTGCAGAACGAGAAGAGCAGGAAGAAGAAGAAGGCACCCGGTTCGCGCCGCAGGTTGGTGATGAAGTACAGCGTCGTGTTGAATATGATCGCATTGACAACCTTATAGGGCAAATCACAGAGCATAGACGCCACCGCCTCGGCGGACGGGTGATACAGGGCGTAGCGGCTATGCTTCTCGACGATGGGGCGTTGAGCATAGAGAGTTAGAATCTAAAAGGGGGTGTAAGTCAGCCACATGCTTCAGGGGAGCCAGTGTAGGGATGGGATCTTGAACTCACTTCCAGGGCGCTAGCAAATGCATTCAGGAGACAGGCGAAGAAGATAAGGGCGCCTCTCTGGTAGAAGCTTGACGTGGTGGGCTGCAGGTTGTAGAAGACACTGCCAACGATGAGAGCCATGATGAAGTTACCGATAAGGGAGCCGATGGTGATGCTGGGATCGCCCTTCAGTCGCAGCCAACCTCGCCAGAGGCAGAGCTTGACCTGCTGAGCGAAGGACAGGGTGTACGGGGACTTGAGACGCTGAGCCTTGGCCTGTTGCTCCCTCTTGGAAGCACGGAAGGCCTCGGCATCGGGTCCGTTGATGGGATGCTCACTCTTGTACTCCTCGATCTCGGCCTGAAGAGCAGCGTATTCGGGACTGTTCTTCCAGGCCGCGGCAAACTCATCCGGGGTACGGGGCACCTTGCCCTTCCAGCCATCCCGAACAACACGCTCGGTGGGGCTCGTCATGGAGGTCAAGAAATCAGGGGTCGTCTGGCGCGCGGGGCACTCGAAGCCGAGGTTGACAAAGTACTGCTTGGCCTCGGTGGTGCGGCCGAAGAAGATTTGTCGTCCCTCGTACAGGACGGTGACCTTGTCGAAGCAGTCGTAGCCGTCCTGGGGCGACTGGTAGATGGACACACAGGCCGCGTTCCCGAACAGCTCGGACTGCGTCCGCAGCGTCTTGCAGAACTCGACGGCGTTGGCGCTGTCCAGACCACGCGTGCTGTTGTCCCAGCACTGCAGCGGCGCGCGGCTGAGCGTGGCCTCGGAGATGGTGACGCGCTTGCGCTCGCCTCCGGACACGCCGCGGATGTACTCGTTGCCCACGCGGGTGTCGATGGTGTGCGAGATGCCGAACATGGCCATGGTGACATCGCGGAGATGGTTGGCGTAGGTCATCTTGTCGACGCCT
Source organism: Xylaria palmicola (assembly GCA_022385595.1). NCBI lineage: Eukaryota > Fungi > Ascomycota > Sordariomycetes > Xylariales > Xylariaceae > Xylaria > Xylaria palmicola. The sequence continues at coordinate 852,159 of MU281334.1, read as the reverse complement.
TCTGGTAGGTCGCGGGGAGCACGTGCCTGGGCGGCGAATGTGAGGGTCTCACCAACGGTCAACATGGGGAAATGGACGTCGATCTCAGCCGTATAGATGGCATCGCCGCGATGTTGCGTGTGCATCTCCTTGGCAGTGATACCCTGGTAGTTGAAGTAAGTCCCGTCATCAATGTAGATGCCGTTAGTCTCGCCAGCAATTGACTTGAGAAACGTGGAACAGCCGGAACCCGGAGGCCCCAGAACGACCAGCATCTCACCCTTGCGGACCATGCCATCAAAGTCTCGCAGGATATCGATCTTCTTTCCCTTGTTGCCCAGAAGCCGACGGCCAATGCCAAGACCCTCCAGCCAAACATTGCCAACATCCTTCTGGAAGTCGGTTGCAGAGCCATAGCCGTGAACGCTCAGGTTCTGGAAGCAGACGCCGGCGGTCCGGAAATCCTTTCCCTCGCTCGAGGTCATCTCGACCATGGCCTTGGCCCATGCTCGGGCACTGAACTTGGGCGAGTGCGGGTTGAGCGGCGAGTTCTCGTCAGCGTCCAGGTAAGGGTTGGTGCCGGGGGTCCAGTGGGCGTGGGACTGCGACGTATACTTGCGGGCCAGTTCATGGACGAGGGACTCGCGGCGCTCGATCTCCACGGCGTCATCGTCGTCGGTGGACTCGTCGCTCGATCCCGGCGAATCCTTCCTCCCCATGCTCTCGTGGCCAACTTCGGTCATGGACGTGGTCCGCGTCCTCGACACGCTAACTGTCCTCCTCTCCTCTCCCGTCTCTCCGATGTCCTCTTGAACGGGCGGCATGGCGCCGGATGACGACGTCGCGTGCGTAGTGCGGTCAAAGTTGGACAACGCACCACCTGTCCACGACATGTCGACACCTACCTTGGTGGGTCGATAACCCAGGTACCGACGGGTTTCCTCTTTTTCGTCCTATGGCGTCTGTGTGTTGTGTTGTTCTCTGTCTCAGGTATCTTTTTGCGGCGAGGCGGCCAATGATGGACTAGGTTGGGAAGGGTGGCGCCTCGGAGCTACTACGAAGTCAAGAACAACAATTAAGAAGTTATTACTATAAGTCGAGTTAGTATGTTAATGGGGAAAAGCAGCTCTCACAGTTGTGGCCATCAAAGGCAATGGTAGGTAGGTAGGTAGGACTTACAATAATATCAGACCGGTTAAGGGAAGGTTTGGAAAATGACAAAAGGGCGCAAAGGGCACAAAGGGCACAAAGGGCAAGGTGAGGTGAGGTGAGTGTCAAGCTGGGGGCCCTGTCGATTTTAATTATATAGCTTCGTCGTCGACCTCGCTTCGTACTTTTCTAGTCAAGTAACTCCTTTTGTTTGCTTGGCCGCCGGGGTCGAGAGTATGTCCGTGATTAAGGTATGCTTGACCGGGTACAAGTAAAGACTACCTGATGGTGGTTTGGTAGGCGAGCCGGCCCTTTTTAGTGCGCATCTGGGCGGAGTCACCGGGGTGGCGGACCACGATTATACAGACGCTAGCACGGTTAGCACGGTTAGCAGGGTTAACGGGCAATCCTACTCGGTAAAGGGCCCGACGCTGTCAGTCCGGCGCTGGAGGGGGAGTCTGTATAACTTGTGCGCCTCGAGCCCGTCGGACTCCTTGAAGAACCCGGCACTCCGCCCAGCCTGCATAAGTAAACCACCTTTTATTTTTTCTGAAGCCACCCCGGTACGGTACTGGGTAGTTGCTACAAGTAGTGTGGTGTGTGGACTACGTGCATTTACGGTAGCATCGACATACGTACGTAGTACGGAGGTAGTGTAGTGCAGCATTCCGTACTTGTAGTGCCGCCACCATAAGAATAGGTAGGTATGGTGGTATACAAAGAAATGTGTGTGCAGAGAGAGCCTCGGGAGTCCCATGCTGTCGGAACCGCATGCAGGCGTGTGTCCAGGCGTGTGTCACGGCATGTCATATGTCATCATGGTGCCTTGGTTTTCCGATTTATCACGATTGTCGGATCGCTCGTCACCCTCCTACTGGTGAATATGATCGCGCGCACACAGCACACACACTCACACACACACACGGGGGCAATGACGTCCTCTCCAGTGGTGATGCACGTCCCCTACTCCTGTAAAGACTGATATGCACATACGAGTACGCGTATCGTAGTAATTCACACAATTCTCCCCCCCTCGAAGAGCCAAGACAGCCCCGGGGGCCCCTAGCAGCTAGCAGCACTGTGGACTCCACAAAAGCTAATCTGACGCTACCTCGTGGCTCAAACCGGCGAGTGGGCGCAAAATCTTATTCATCCCACATGGCGTCGAGTCAACGACCTGTCCGGAGACATATCCACGACCGGGCGAATGCCTACTGCGAGAGAGGACTGTCAGGTCCGAGACAGCTTGTTCACCATTTTGAGCACGTGTGCAATACGGTTCCGGAGGGGGGGGTCAGACACCCACCCACCTTCAGCTGAGTAGGTAGGTAGTTCCGGGCGCAGCCTCTCGTATCACTTATGACTTACACGATAGGAAGTGGTACGTGCTCTGTGTCGACATCGACAACGCCCATTCCCGCTAAAATGATGTACCGTACCATACTTGTATCGTCTACGGCTAGCCAACCAACGGCCAAGACCCCTCCCCTTTGTTTCGATCGCGCGCGCACAATGTGTCCGTGTTCGTCTCTGGTCTGGAAACAGAGGCTTCCGGGGTTAGTCTCAGATAATTATTCATGTCGCTAGCCCGCCCCCGGCCTAGCCGGCCTTGGCGCCTGCCCCTCCAAGACAAACGGCCGAGCCTGGTCATTTCTTCTCGCGCCCCCAAGGATCCATTTCATCGGGTTGTGACAATTGTCCGCCACCCCGTTTCGCCATTGTTTATGTTGCAGAATCTTCCCGACTCGCAACGGACGACAGAGCCAAACCGACAACCCGTACCCACACATAACTAGAGATGACTTACTAGCAAGTAGGGTAGGTAGTGGAGCTTCTAGAATATACCGACAGACGTACGTACACGTGTACTCACTCCATGCGACCGAGCGCACAACAAAATAACATATTTTTGGTTGCCAGTCACACTGACTTAGGTAGCCAGCCACATACGTAAAGTGTCTAGACTTACCAAAGTACAAAACTGCATTGTTGTTCAACCGGCCTGGGCACTTCTACGGTACAGCACCAGTGGTCAGCCGCCAATCAGAGCTAAACTCTTAGTCTGCCTCCTTGAATTCGGCCGATCCAGCTCATGACTTTCATCCGACCAGCTGCCGTTCAAAACAGTCAAGTCGATCACCTTGTCACATGTTAGTACATAGTAGGCCTTCCCCATTCGCGAGGGGCAGCCCCTTGGTTGATAACCCCTCTCTTGTGATACCTATAGTTCATCTTGTGTTCCTCAAACGCCCGGCCTTGCAGCATACTATTCAATGCAACATCAGATGAGGGCCCTAGATAGGTGAGATAGAGTGCATGCACGTGATAACCACGAGCGCAGATAATCAAAGGTTACTTATCTGCAGCAACTACCTTGTGCCGACTAAAACTGCTACAGTGATAATACAGCGCCAGGACTGGTGATTTCATGCGAGGTAATAGATGTTGATCTCCTACTGTCATTCGATACCGCATCGTCATACATACCATAGGCTTCTTTTGTTAGGGTCAGTGACACTCCTGCTTCAGTACCGTAGCCGCTATCAGGCCGGACGAGTACCGTAGATCATCAGCTTCCGTATGATGTAAAGGATCATCTCACTAACCGCCAGCAATTGAATGGGTATAATCGTCATGGACACCGGACAAAAGCCATCCCCGATGTTGTCCGGACTCGGGGAGAGTGAGGAACCCTATTGATCCAGCACGGCTCTGCACGGGGCATGTCCGGGTCCTGAAACTAGTCATCCTGTCATACCGGTATGCACCTCTCGGTGTTTTGCCGCCGCTGCTTTCAAATCGGTTGATAACGAATATCTCCCCCCCCCCCTACCAGCTGACAGTCAGTATATTTATTAGCATTCTGCAAAGGTTGACGTTGGAGCCCCCTATACCACGTTTACCCCACCGGACGGAGGCGTGCCCAAAATAAGCATTAAGTGAGGTCGTTTTCGGAGTGGTTACTGTGCAGTTAAGGTGATTGAAATGCGGATGAAATGATATGTGTGTTATTGACACCAATATTCCTATTTAGACTTGATTTTAAATTCCCGTCCTAGGGGCAGCACGGCTCAACGGTATTTGTCGCTCATCTTTTAGGAGTTATCCCATTCCTTGAGTTTTTGAGTTTTTTTTTTTTTAAAAAAAAATTTTAAGTTACCAAGGACAATGCTCCCCCTTCCTACTACTACTATCTATTTACCTCTACCTATAACATCTGGGGCGCACGTCCGTCGGGCCGCCGGATTGCGACGTCAGGCTGCCTGTTACAGTACACATATAAGTAAATGCAGAATGGTCAAGCTTCCGACTTGACTACGTTTCCCCTTTTGTCAGTGGTGCTGTGGTATAGTGCTGCAGTTCTATTCCGTGACACTGCCGCACAGATGTGCCGTGGGAGTATCACATAGCCGGGCGCCATCTCCGAACAGCGCGAGTTAGAGAGGCTCGGTAAAACGCAGGCGAGGAGGAGGAGGAGGAGGAGTGGCAGAGGGATGACGAGGTTGAGCATTGTGCCAATGTTGCGCCGCTTTTACAAGCCATGACTGCTTTTGCGGTTGCTGCTACGTCGATCGCCTGTAGAAAGTGTAAAAAGGTAGTAGTAGGTAGGTAGTCTTGATTGAGACTTCGCCGCACAGCCCAATCCAGCTTCTCCTGAGCTACAAGACGCAACGACCAGCTATGAAATTCCAAATCCATATCCAATCGGCAATGAACCGTCGTTTGACCTCGATAATGTTTTTGCAGACTTCGGAGACAGACTTTCGAGCCCCGGCCAGCCTACCGCAACGAATCAAGCCAGTCTCGCCTCTACACAACTATGGCATGTGACCTGTGATCCTCCGGCTCCGGAGTTAAAATTGCCATTTATTGATTCACCTTTCAATTTTAACTTTCAGTTCGACTTCGAAGGCACATTCGCGAGTTTAGGGGCCAGGCCCTTAAGCCCTATCCGAGTAGCCTTACTTAATCAAATCGCCTCTGACAGTTTCAATGTTAACTACACCCTCGATGATAACGCTCAGCTAGAATTGGCAGTCCCCTTAAAAAGTCCTGCCAAATAGCCAGGATCATGCGTCTCTAGATCTTTGGCCCCAAGGGTATCAATCCGAGCTCCGGGCTAGCCTACAAGCCTCTTGGGGTATCAAGCTCCCCATATACAACAAAATCTCATTTTCCTCCTACTTTACTGGCTTCGAAGACTTTTTACATACGGACCTCGTTAATCTTTCAGGGTTCAGACAGGTCTGGTCCGAAAGTGGATTTCCCCCTTTTGGAGGCATTACCTCGAGATTCATCGGGAACAGGCTGCTCTCAAAGCAAGAAGCTCTCGCAGTAAAAGCATCTAACCCTGAAATAGCTCTTAGCAAACTTAAGACTCTCATACCTAGAGAGAAGACCACGTTAAATATCAAAGATAAAGCATTTGAGATGAAGTTCGCCAGATGATGGATTCTAGAGTGATGCAACCCGTTGACCACACATCGCAACGGCAAAACCTCAGCTCTTGCCTATTAGTAACAGCTTCTGGTGCTTTATAGTGCAGCGTTTCATGCGTGGTGGATGTGGCCTGATCACGAGATTCAGTAGCGAATTGATGCTGCTTGGCAAGGCCAGCTGGACAACAATGATACAGATAATGTGAAGCAAATCCTGAAAGTGCTACTTTTGCAGGTTCATCATAGTCAGCACAGATGAGAGTCATCATAGCACTTACATCCACCACGCACGAAACGCTGCACTATAAACTGAACTTCGTCTCCAAGACCCTCGATCTTGTTTTCAAGACCCTTCATCTGGCCTTTTATACCCTTGGTCTCGTTTTCAATGCTCTCTATTTTCTCAAGCAGCACTTTTAGGATTTGACGAGCCCGTTGCCTTGATCACGGCAACTAGTGATATGCCCAAGCAATGGGCCATTGGGGGGAAAGGGGGGGGAAGGGGGGATTTAAGCAACAAGACTACGCCGCAAGGACCAGGTCATCGAGGTGATATTCTGAACAAGGGAGGGCTAGGGACCGAGCATGATGCAAGGGTTACTCGGGAAAATGTTTGCGTCGTCTTCGAGCAACTCGACAACCCTGCTTGGCGTGGCTCGTAGCCAGTGACAATGGCCGTTTCTTACGCCCGTATACCCTCGTCAAACGTAAGGGAGTCGGTCAAATTTGCGTGGAGGCTGGCGCGTAAATTGATCTGCGTAATATGTTCACCGCCGACCGGATCTTCACTGCCTTCGATATAGCTTATCGCCTTTCTCTTGTTATTTCACTGCCAAAACGCCGAGACTTTTTCAAACCAGAACCACTTTGGGAATTTTTTTTCTGTCTGAGAGCCATGAACTCTGCTCGCTGGAATGGGCACCTGGGCTGCCGGGACTTAATTTCGGAGCTGTCGGGCATTCCTCTAGATAGACTATCTAGATGTCGAGGACTACGGCGCACCGTGGTTAGCGTACAGTGACTCGAGCTATTCTTTATCCTCGAATGATGGGGATACGCTCTTTCCGACCGGCTGCAACAATATGGTGGACCACGACAACGATGGAGATATGACGGACAGTGACAGCAACTCCGAGGTAGATTATTGTGAGCCAGAAGAATTTTGATAGTTGACTCCGCAGTTTCCCGTTTCTAATTAGATACGATTCTTTTCTATTTGGACAACGGACTCCACATGAGATTACTTTATTCAGTGCTAGAAACACGTTGGAATGCGTGGGAGCCCACGCGTAGCCAATTCACTAGCTTGTACAAGATACCACTGCACCCCTCCGGTGCAGCCGCACACTTGTAAGATTTAGTCATCTGTTGATCTCCTAGATCTCATTCAATCTCACGGCGCCACCGAACTAATACCGCATGGAGAGTTCGGATCAGCCCAGTGGAAATACCATACAAAGTCCGCACGAGAGACCCAAACCCAACGGTATGGCATAAAGGTCAGCCGTATGCCCCGAATACACCCCGGACTCCGCCCCCAGTGACATTGAGGGGCGGATCCAAAGTCCGCTGGAAAACCGATTACCTGATCCGCGTACTCCGGAGTCCGTATGCGGAGTATGACTACAATTATCTCAAGAGTGGTTGGGGGTGGTTGGCGCGACCTATCTCTGCAAGCTAGATAGGTGTGGAGCTGAATAGGACGGTGTTGAAATCCGTCGGCGGAGCGGAGAAAATAGTTGTTTGTTTCAAGTGCTCTTACGCTATGCATGCTGACAATCACATGCAAGGGAAGAGCAAACTGAGTGCGGCTTTTCAATCACAATCAGCAAGGAGGGCAGTTTAGCGTCGACGATCCAGAGCTGTTATCCAATTTGCTTTTCCTATGCATAGGATTGGTAGAAAATTAATTGTCCTCGTAGCTTAGTATTTGGCTGAGTCACTTGTTGACGGAGGACAAGGGCGGAGTCCATCCGGTCTTCACATAGCAAACGAGATACGCTTCGTCTTACCGGCTGTAAGGTCCTTATTTTGGGAACCAAGGCATGGGTAGTTATACCAATCGATTGAGTCACACAATGGCCTCAGACGACCGCTGGTAATAATTACACCCTCGCTTGGGAGAATAATAGATATTTCAAGAGCAACGGCTCAGGTAAATATACAGTTTCAATTTATGGAATGAGGAGAAACACATGTAAGCGCACCGCGAGGGGGAAACATGAATAATAAACATGCAAAACAAATGATTGACTCTGAAGCAGTGTGATAGAGCCCGGATAAACGTGGAGTCATTATCAGCACCGTCAAGCATGAGATATGCAGAGGATTATAAGCCAGAAATTCCCTAGTCGCACGTTGTGTCATTACAGTTAATCATAGAATTCCACTCACAGAAAACCTTTCGTCTTTATAGCTTGAATAACAGGAGTCACTTAAAGTAATCTTCACTATTGCAAGGACTACGCACCCTCGTATTGGTATCGCAAATTCAGTCTAGAAATATCATCATTATATGCACCTACTGCAACTGTCCTTTCCCAGCGCAAGGTGAATGAATATAAGGTTTAGGGGTGGAATAAGGGGGCAATATGGTGCCAAGTTTGAAACGGCCCTAACAATATTAATCAGGTTATCCACCTCTTAGATAAATCACCTCTACTTCGTATCCGCCCCGTGTTCGTATCGACCTCGATAAAGCCCCCCTTCGAACAAACCAAACAACCCCATTCAAGGCAAGATCCAAGTCGTCACGCTCCCCGCGAGCGCGTTGCCGCTCCACACCTCGCCGCTCTTGGCGGTGACGGTGACGTAGACGTCGTTGCCGAACGTGTTCTCGATGACCACGGTGCGGGTGCCGTCGGGGTTGCGCGACGCGACGGACTGGACGCCGGCGTAGCCCTCGTAGCTGAACGAGCCCGTGCCGGCTAGGATCACGGCGCCCCGCGGGATGAATTTCGAGATCTGCGCCAGCGTGTAGTAGTCGACGGTCAGCGCGTACGTCCCCGCCGCCCGGTCCACCGTGAACAGGCCCCGGCACGTCGCGCACCCGCCAGGAACGTAAGGGCCGAAGGTCCCGTCCGCCGCCTGCGACCACGTCCCCAGCGTCCACATCAGGCTGCCCTCGGCCCAGTTCTGGAGCGGCCCGATGGTATTCTTGGAGGATTGGTACCAGGGGGTCTGTGGGGAGGTCTGCGCGTGGGAGTGAAGAGAGAGAGGGTGTCGGTTAGCTAGGTTCTGTTTAGGTGTGTATATGGTTGGGATGGGATGGGGGGTAAGCGGACGACAAGAGACAGTGAAAACTACTCACCCAGCATTCGGTCATGTACTGATGCTTCCCCGGATACGCGTCGTGGAAGCTCGTCAGCACGCCCCAGTCCAGGTTGCCCGCGTAGCAGTGCCACGCGGCCCCGTCGACGTAGGCGCTGGCCCCGTCGATCACGGTGCGCGGGTAGGCGGGCTGGTCGGTGTTGTGGTCATAGGCCCAGATGCGGGTGTCGAGGCCGGCGGCGCGCAGCGCCGGCCCGACGTACTGCTGCGCCAGGCGCGCCGCCTCGTCCGCCGGCTGGTACATGGTGACGTGCCCGTTGCCCTGGCTGTTGAGCGGCTCGTTCTGCAGCGTGATGGCGTCGATGGTGGCGCCGTTGCTCCGGTAGGCCTGCAGGTACCGGACGAAGTACTGCGCGTACTGCGCGTAGTACTGCGGGTCGAGCTGGTTGTTGTTCGCGTTGCCGGTGAGGACCTACGTTGATTGAAGGGGATGTTAGAAAAACATGACCTGTGGCGAGATTCTGCTACTAGATATCCTGCCTTTACTCCCCTAACTACCCTCTTCGTGTGTACGTTTTCTTTTCCCCATTTACTTTCGCTGAGTGGGGGGAGTAGGCTCTGATGCCATATACGTACACGGTTCAACTTCATCCACCCAGGCGCGCTCCACGGGCTCCCCAGGATCGTGAGCCCCGACTTGACGCCCCGCATCGCCGCCAGCATCTTCGCCATGGCCGTCCCGCGATCCCCGAGGTTGAAGCTCTGTAGGTCCGGGTCCGCCTTGCCGCCCGCGTCGTCGTACGTGTAGGCCGGCGGGCCCGACAGGTCCGACGACGCGACGGTGTGCCGGAGGAAGCCGAAGTCGGCGCCGTCGGGCGTGAGGAGCTCCCGGAGGAGCTGGCTCTGCCTGTCAGCCGGGAGGGCGTTGATGACGGTGACGGTGGCGTCCGTCACCGAGCCGCCGAAGCCGATGATGGTCTGCTTGTGCCCCGACGCCGTGTCGTCGATGGTCAGGTCCCACGTCGAGCCCCCGCCCGTGCCGCGCCCCCGGATGGGGGCCGCGGCCGGGCTCAGCTTGTGGCTGAGGTCCGAGGTCGTGACGTAGGCGGCCGGCGCGGCCACGCGGCTTTTCAGGGCCGGTGACGGCGCCGCGAACACCTGGCTAGCCGCCAAGAGCGCCAGGAATGAGGAGAACATGGCTGCTAGGCGAGGTTAAGCAAACGAGAAGCGGGAGCATTCACTCGTTGCGCGGTATCACGGGAGTCGCGACGTTGACCCAATCGAAGCTGACCTTTTCCCTTTTGTAATCGCCAGTTTCCAGGGGCCAATGGCCTCAGGGAGTGAGAGCCGGGCAGGCTATATAAAAACATAGCGGTGGTATTTTGCGAGCCTCACCTCATGCGTCCCCTTGTTGTCCCCGCGCTGAAGCCACGGTCGCAGTGCATGTTCGGCGCTACTTCTTCGGCCACTTACCACAGCCACGAGGTTACCTGCTCTTTGGGGATCGGTGAAGCGACTTGTTTGGTGCTCCCAAGGACCATGTTCGACCTGTCATTTTAGATCCGGCCCAATAGAGCAGGTGGGTGGCGGGATTACTAAGTCTGAGCGCCATCCAACTGCGATGCGACAATGATCATCAGTTGAGGGCAAAAATATGAAACAGTCTCGTGGACAATGGATATTTCTCGCTAGAGTTGCTGGCGTCAGATGTCATGCGCTTTTCGCTTAATCTCCGACTCTAAAGATGGCAATATAGCTGAATCTATTTACAGGTATTAGGGAATATGAAATGAACATGGGCCAATTCAACAAGCCACTAAGTTGGCTGCTTTCACGTTTCAAAAACGAGATAGTACTAGTTTCCCGCTCTCAGGAGGTTGCCTTTCGATATAAAGTGATGAGCCGGCCACTTGACTAGTCAGAAGAAAGTAGCAATTCACGCGTTCATCGATAACAGTAATTTCAATAAAGCAGGTAACATACCCCGCATTCAGGTATCATAGCACGTTTATACATCTTATCTCTACCTCTTCCACCTCACCCTCGCTAACTTACTCACCCCGGGTATATCAGTTACAACCGTGATCCCACTATTTCTGGATAGACTCATGATTTATTCAACATTAGAACACTTCATCCTTTGTTTGTTTAGTTTCTTTTTTTCTTTCTTCATTCTTCTTTCACACCGCCGGCTTGTTCCAGCTCGTCCTCCTCCTCAACCCCCCAGTCTCTGAAACCCGTGCCCCTCATCCAACTGATGCCCTTCCGCACATTGGCCTCGCGGATTGCTCTGGCATCCCTCTCGTACACGGCCCCAGTGATGGCTAGCGCGAGCGCGAATAGCCAGACATCGCCGCCGCGCATAGCGCGCCACCACCGGCGCTTCACGCCCACTTTCCACAGCGAGTCGACACTAGTGCGTGCGGTATAGAGGAAGATGCTCCGGCCTTCGCGCCGTTCGACAAAGGCCCAGAGACCCGCGAGGAAACCACCCAGGAAGAACCGTTGGGTTGGGAGGAATGTCCGCGGCAGCCAGGTTTGGAAGAAGCATATGCTTGCCCAGGCAGTAGACATGGCGCCAGTAGCAAACGTTGTTAGGCGAAGGGCTTTCGATAGTAGCCGGTTCAGTAAGTGGAGGGGCGCGTTGTAGAGTAACTTGTAACGTGGCAGCATGAGCATCGAATAAAATATCAAGAAAAAGCGCCCCAGGCGTGGGAATGAGCGAACCCAGAAAGTGAGATACGTTCTCAGACATGAAGGGTCCCCAGGATGCAGACTAGCGCAGCTTAGCGATGTGATGATAGGATAGGCCTGGGAAGTCAGTGGTGCGAGAGTTGTAAGTGTCGCCGGTAAGGTAGGCTCATCAGGGAAAAGAGTCGGCGATATGAATGGTCTACAGACTGAGGTTAGTGGTATACTAGGTCGAAAGGGGAGGAATGGACGTACGGCCAATTGAGTTTGGCCATCTGGGCGAGGCTGTCAACAATTTCCCACGGATTAGGCCACTTCAGGCCTGCAGGCAAATTCTCGGGCGCGCCATGGAGGTACGTGGTTGTGTGCTTAAAAACGATGTTGAAGAACCCGGCGGGGGCGCTCTCGCGGTCAAACACGGTTGCATGGAGCAACTGTCCCATAGCCAAGGGTTGTAGCATCCAGCTTCCGAACCACCACGGACGCTCCCTCTTCACCATACCATTTCCTCCAGCCCTGGACCGGAAGCCCCATATCGAGCCGTTATCTTCGAACATGTTCCAGCCAAACTCTAAGGCGCGAAACATGACAGAGATCATAATGGTCAGGCGGAGCTGCTCGGCCGGGTAGATACCCAAGGCCAGACCGGCGAGACCAGCCCCTACCGCGGGTGCATAGGGGGATGTGAGCGTGTTGGAGGTTCGCGGGTTGCGTTGACGGAACGGCGCGGCGGTGGGATCCAGCAACTGAGCCCTCAGTCGGGTGAAGAATCGGAAGAGTAGTCGGTAGAGCAGCAAGATAGTAGACAGAGACAACGACAGCCGCAGGGGTGACGACTTATAGAACGGCTGCTTCTTCTGCGGAGAGCTTGCTCTGTAAAATGTGAGTTTTCGTCGCGCGCATGTTTCGTGGCGTGGCAGACTCACCCCTTTCCCTTGATACGCGCCAACAGCATCTCGTAGGCTTTAGCGCCTATGCCCGTGATAACGAAGACGCGAAGCGCGTGTCGGATAGCGCGGGCATTGTAGCTGTCTCCGGCTCCCACTCCTGCGCCTTTCCCTCCTCCGCTTCTCGGCCCAAGACTGCCTGGTGCCGCCCTCTCTTTCCCCTTCCCTCTGGCGGCATCGCGACCGACGGAACCTCTTCGATTGCTCTCGCCATTGATGTAATTCTCAACGGTACTCACGGTAGGCGCCCGCTTCCGAAGGATCCGCGAGCGCGATATGACATATTTGTGGAGAGTCTCGTACTCGCGGGCGGAGATGGTGTATCGCAAGGCGTTGCGAAGAACAGGGTCGACGGCGGAGGCGGGCTTGGATGTGGGAGCCGCGACTGGTCTTGATCGCGACATCGCATCGGGGCTTGGAACGGGAATCTCGAGGGAAACGGGGGATATTCTGGGAGAGCCTGAGCCACTCGCCATGATGGTAGCGACAAAGAGATGACTTGTTTATTATGATGATATGATATGATACGAGATGATATCGACGCTCGACGGTTGTCTCGGCGATTTAGTTGCCGAACGACCGCCAACGCGGAAGGTGATCGTGTCTGCGCCGACCGGGATAATGTCGCCGACTCGCTTGCTTGATGATGGAGGTCTAAATGCGATGGCGATTAAACGAACCATACCTGGTGATATGTGGGCGCGCTGTGGGACGACAATACCCTGAGATCCCTTCGTCACTCAAGGGAGAGCCCAAGGGGTGCGGCGGGCTGGCTGACTCGCGACGAGACCAATTCAACAAGAGCCGAATGCAAAGAGCGCATAAAGTAGATTAAAATTAGGCCACTTCAGGATGGCTGGCTATGGTGCAGATAATGTACAGGGTGGGCTATTCGATGGAGGGTGGGAAGAAACAAGATGGTGGTGCAGCGAGGTGCAGCGAAGTGCAGCATGAATGCACCAGTCTGGAACATTGGAACATAGCGTCCGGCATGAGAGCTGAGAGATTGCGTGGGGACGGCCAAGAAATTACATGCCTTTAGCCCCATAACTTATAGGAGCCAACCAGATACAGCACACCTCGGCTAGATTTAGCATGTGAGTGTCTTCCCTACGGCGGGGGATTATAGTGGAGGTCTGGGGTAAAGCTCAGAGCGCGCGCGCGCGTCATCGTACATTTGTACGTCGAGACCAAGGTCTGTTTACCGAAGCACTTTTTCTCTTATTTCTTAGGTATACTCATTAACTCATGGCTGTAACGGGTAACCAAACACAAAAGCTCTCGATTTCTTTTATAAACGCTAGGTAGGCTACGGATATAAGGCGCAGTCTATGCTATTCGTGTGCGATGCACGTCATCAATTTCAACCGCCGTCTGTCACATGCTGGCTTTGACTGTCACGAACCGAACCCGCCGCCGCTAAGTTAGCTCAACCTAGAGCATATAAGGTAGGAAGCCTGCGCCATGCATAAGCTGCTACGGAGAGGTTGGAACCATGTCGCTTTTATAGATAGTGTCTTCGCAAGTCCGGTGCGGTTTTGCGACAAGGAAAGTATATAGGGATCCTTTAGGCCCGTACTGAGAACCAACTCGAGTGCTGACAAGTGATGTCGCCTAGTACCAATCGAACAGCTAAATCAATATCAAACTCACAAAGTCTAACTTGTGGTCTGGGTATGCCTTGAGTCGTTTTGTGTAATCATATCTCTAAGCTAACTACCGGTATCTAGCCTGCTTGCTACCTCTCCAAATCTAGGTCCTCTAAGCGACGGTAATGGCAAGGTTGTCCAACAGAATAATAAGTTGCTTCAGTAATTATGCTTAAGGTATGTGAACCGTGTGGATATCAATGAGCCTATGTACCGAAGCCATTCCGATTATTTGGCACGCCAATCTGTTATCGGTGAAAGGTCTAGAGCCTATTCAGGGATACGTACCTCCGGAACTCGTCATGGCCACAGGTACCTAATTTTCTGAAAGTCATGATGTCCAAGTCGATCATCAAAATCAAGGAGGTATACTGCCCAACTCAGTACCTAAGTAACTAGGCGAGCAGTTAATCGGGCCAAAGGACTCACCGTGTCTAATGAATCCTGCCCGCCAACAACTAACATCAATTAACATGTCTAGCTAAGTAGTTATTGGGGCGGCAGATAACCATGAGTCACCTCCGCTCGCGATCTAGTGAATACTAACTTGGATAGACGATTTCTCGAGCGCTTCTCCCTTCTCAACTGACTAAGAAAAAAAGAAAACGGGCGTCGCTTGATATGGAGGTCACACACCGGCCGGACGGCGCCCGCCTCGCCAAGCTCGGGCTGTCGTGGAAAGTGTGGGGACCAGGGACTGGGCGATCTCCCGGCAATGGGTCTACGCTAAGTTAACATCCTCCGAGCCGGCCTGGCATAGTACGGAACTTTCTACCCAACCCGGCTCGGCCATGCCCATTAAGACGAGACATTTCGGCGCCATTTTCTGAATTATTACCCGCGAATGGCTCGCCCATTCCACCCGAAGCCCGCATTTTCGAAGAATAGGTACGTGGACCAGACTCATCATCTATCTAAGTACTTTAGCCCAGTCCAAGACCGCTATGACCAACTCGGCCCAGATGAAGAGAGGAGCCTGCAAACCCACCACGAAGGGGCAGCAGGGTCAAACATGCTAACCGACACAAATACTAATTCACCATCATCGCGCGCATGACATCGCTCTCACTTTCACTTTTACTCGAAACCCGGAGTCTCATCCCCCATGACTGACCAGAGGAATCACCATTTGGGCTACAAGGCCATCAAATATCAAATCCAAGCGCTCGAGCCAAAAGCGCCTTCACAACTATGATCAGACCATCGAAAGCCTGGAATTTCTCAACCGCACCTACATTATTCGCCCCGCAGAGTCCACCTCTCTCTGCTCTACAGATAACTACCCCCCAAACGCCGACGAAACACCTTACGCTTACACATCCTCGCCATCCTCATCAACATCCTCAACATCCCCCAACATTCACATTCACATTCACATACCACATCAAGCAGCAACGAGCAGATCACTATCCCATCAGCTCAACCACAGCACACTACGAATGAAGAGGCAACAAAAAAAACTGAGGCAATGATTTTTACTTTTCGCTACTATTCATAATCTCTAGGGTTACAACAACAGCTTTCTTGACCCGGTAATCATCATCTTCCTCTCAGCGTCGTCTCCAGTACCTCTTGAAACTTTTTTTTCTTCCCAATCGGAACTCGGACGGTATATCAAGAATCCTAGCGTGAATACCATTTCACCCGCCGTCATCAGTTCCAACCACCCATCCAGACGTGAATAGAGAGTTATGAATTACACAATCACCACCCCACCCGAGACTCCTTCGCCCCCCGCCATTCGTATCTTCAATCATCAACTCAAGCCAGCCTGGACTCTAACGAAGAAGCCTCGGGAACTAGCATGATGAATAAGAGGGTATTAAGTGAATAGAGTCGCTCAACACCGCACTGACCATGACCCTATCTTCCGCCGTCTAACTAACTTTTTAGTGTTTTCCTGTATCCCTATTGTCCCTACAGAATCAGGCCACCCGTGGCTTTCTGTAAAACTTTTCCTCCCCCCAATGCCAAATATTTTCAGAGTCATTCAAGGGACGAGCCAAGTCGAAGGATCGAAGCTTGCCGTTGCCCGTCCACCTTACTCAAGTATGTCCATGTAGAACCGGGAGTACACCAACAAACACCGAACGCGATGCCGACTGAAAACCAAACTAAATGCTAATGCCCAAGAGCCATCATGTAATGCACTGTAGGAAAAATGTGTTTCAAGCGCCTAAAGTAAACGCTCCGTCATTTCGTCATGAGTCCTATCGGTTATTACCCGGCGCCATCCACTAAACCATGGAGTCCGGGATATTGTACAGGGGCGAAGTCCGCCGCTGAGGTGGTGGCTGTGTGACATCAAACTGAGGGATCCATCTCCGTACGATTCGTGGTGTTTCATCACGGACAACCTCCTCCTTCCAGTTTAGAACATCCCACTGTTCCGCATTGGTGTACCTGTGCGGTGCAGACAGACGGGGTTGGATCTCGCGTGCGTTGGGGATAGTTTCAGAGCGAACAGCCTCGATAGCGTGAAGACGCCGGGCTTCCCGCTCTGCTACAATATCGGCCACCGCGTGATACCGGTCTTGAGCTGTATTCCAACCTGAAACGCCATTGCTGGCAGAAGTCATGACCTCACACAACTCATCGAATGGCAAGTTGAGTAAAATGCGCGACAAGATGGACGAGCATTTTGCAGGCTCACGGTGCGGTAGCGTACCATCATCTGGGTAGGCAGCAGGAAGATCGCCGAACTTGATACTAGATAAACGGGTCTGCTTCAAGGCTTGGCATGTGGTTGAGCCTCTAGCGATAGTGGGCATCACCGTATCGGCGTTGCATACACGCATCGGAGTGGTAGTGGTACCAACGCTGATCGGAATTCTCGCTAGTTTCGGAGTATCCTGGACCGCCGTATCGAGTTCGAAGTTGTGGGGAAACTCGGTAATCAAGAAATTCAATATGGCAGACAGAAGGATTTTAGTCTCAGGCCCGTATCCGAATTCCAAGAACGTCGTGGGTAGGGCTCCTTCTGGCTCAGCAGTGTAGTCGTAATGTCGTTGAATTGTGTTCTCTAGCACGAAGCTTAGACCCATCTCTATTGTCTCCCACGTGAGTCTGCGGGTAGCACATTCTAGGCCCCGAATCAACACGTCCCGCATGGCAAGAACATGGCCAGCGGCGGCATAACCCAAGCAAAAGCCAAATTGGTCAGCCTTATTGCCAGCAAAATCCATCTCATTGACTGGATTCCCGATAATGGGGGGAAGTTGGAAGAGTGGATGCTGATACAAACGCTGGACGGCCATCCACCATGCATCCGAGCGTATATATGAGTCATCGATTTCCATAGTGATAGTGTGACTGCCTCGGTCTGTCGCGCGAGCAGTGAGAATATGCTGTTTCAAGGCAGGACTACGAGCTAAAATGAGTTTATGCCCGCTGATCTTGACGGGATGATGGCGACCCTTCGCAGATACAAGCTCCAGAACACAGTCGGCAAGTTCTCCATTATCAAACAGGCTTCTGATGTAGGTAATACCTTCCATTAGGCCATCTTCGGCTGCGTTGAATTGTTGGGCAATGGGTTGGGGAGGCAGAAAGGGCGGGAATGGACCATGATGGTGCGGGTGAGGAGCATGATGCTCACGGCGGGGATGAGGGGCAAACGAGCCGTTTGGGGGATATGGGAGAGCAGCATTGTCAATCCCATTAGGTTCCCCAGACGTATGGGAGCCATGAAAGCTATGAGGCGTCGGCGGACCGTAGCGACCAGCAGCAGGGGGATATGCTTCGATGTGAACTGGGGGAGCATGCGCTGGTATTGTTCCGTACGCATCCAGAGTTGACATAGGCATCATCTCTCCTCGAATGTGCGTATTGATGGGAGGAGGGAAACCGTTGCTGTTCGAATGGGTGTGGTGATGGCCGTTAGGGTGGGGATGACCACGATTCTCACCATTCATGGGAGGATGAGGCGGTGGTATGAAGCCACCGGGAATGGGTGCCGGAGAGGGCGTATGAGAATCAAAGCCACCAAACATGATGCCACCTCCGTTACTCATATGATGCCTATGCTGGTGAGGATAGATGTGGTGAGGAGGTGGGCCACGGAAAGCAGCAGTATGGTGATGTTGGTGCTGTAGCGGATGAGACGGCGTAGGAAAAGAGGGCGCAAACTCGGGCTGGGCCTGGGCGGTTGAGCCCGCTGATTGGGCATGAGAACCATAAGGACCACCATTAACGCCTATCAGGTGTGAGTGAGAGGAAACATCATCTGGGGACTGCCCGGTGGCAAAGTCCGGATAGAACTCACTGGGTGTTACTCCAGCTCCGCGACTAGCATTGGCGCTGGGCTCTATAGTGGCATGATCGACGCCATTTACCTGTGATGAGGATGGCTGAGCTTGCTCTTCACGCCTGGAGAAAGATGCCGAAACAGGCGCGGGCTTCCCCACATTCTGGCTCTTGACTTCATTTTCAGAATCCTTCGCCGAATGGTTATGGGAAATGAGCGCAGCCTCAAGAGAAGAGGCAGGAAACCCATTGGACAATGTAGAGGCAGTGGGCGTATGCTTGGGAGACGACGTGGCGGGCGCGTTTCGAGTACCATTGGGTTGTTTGGTCATGTAGGGTAGCGGAATAGCAGGAACCACATGTTGTCGGTTGGGTTGGGCGATGGTAGCGGACACGGGCGCGGACTGCTGCTTCTTGGTATGGCCGGAAGCGGATCTTGCGGGCTTCGGCTGAGCCCTGGGGGACGGCGCCATGATTGCAGTGCGTGTGTGCAGCTCGTCACAAGCGGGCAGAGCGGAGTCGGCAGATGGTAGGGCGGTCGTGGTGGATCTAATGCTGCTGGCTTCCTGCAAAGGTGTAGCTTACCAAAGCTAAGGGGAAGAAGGATGACGATAAAATCAAGAGCGGGTAATTGGATAAGGGAACCAGAGACCAGGAGGGGCGAGCTGTATGCTGTTGACCCCGGTTCGAGATGCTGCGCGCAGCAGAGGCGAATGCGCAGAAGACCAAGCCTGACGCTCGAGAGTGGCCGTTGCCGCAGCTGTAAACCGTAGCTGTGCACCGTGAACCGGGACCCGAAGCTGGCGACTCAACCCGAGCTCAATGGTGTCATGAGCGACGGGTGCACCATGCCCAGCCAATGCGTCCACGACACGGCAGTGCTGTCCGAGGGCGGCAACGCTAGTCAAGCAGTTAACGTATGTAGGCGGGCGTACCAGCACGGGGAGAGATATAGATGACGGGCTCTGCTGCTGCAACGGCCGACGACAGACTGGCTGTCTGCTGGTCAGCTGGTCTGCGAGGAAATCAAGTACAGAAGGAGTTGGCGGGAGCGGGAGCGGGATGTAGGGCTGAAATAAAGCTGTGAGGTGCTGGTGCATCGATGGCCGCCGGACTGCCTGACCGCAACAGCTCCAAGATAGAGATGGTCGCACCGTCGAGGGCGGGCGAGCCGGAGTGGTGAGTCGGACGGGGGGAGAAGGCAGGCAGAGAGGGACGGAGATGGAGATGGGGATAGATGTTTTGAATGGATGGATGCCCAGATTGACGGGCCACTGTATTGGCAGGACGGGTGGGGGGGTAATCGAGGTGTGGGGGGGGGGAATTCGGCGCTGTAGGTAGGTAGGTCCCTAGGGGAGGAGGCAAGGTAGGTAGGTACTTGCGCAGGCAGTACAGGAAGTACCCTCGGCAGGCGGACGAAGAGACAGAGCGACAGAGCTATCTGCATCTACAAGTACAGGTGAGTGCCGTACCCAGGACACACTCGCATTGCCGAGGGGTAATAGCAGGCAGGTCCCGTACCTACTTACCTACTTCCAAGTAACCTACCTACCTTGCTAGCAGAAAAGCTGCGAGGTGCAGATGCAAGATGCACCCACGAGGTCTGAGCTGGGTTCGCGCCTCCGGGTCTGCGGGCGGTTGCGCGTTGCGGTGCTCATCGGGGGTACACCGCTGGAGGTATCCAGCGAGGCAGGGAGGTAGGGATGTGGAAGAGAGATCCGAAAGAGGTACCTACCTTCAGGGACTAAGGTACTTGCAATACGGTGTGTGCTATGGGCAGCACGATGTAGATAGCTGGAATCGGGTAGGTACTAGCGCGAGGCCAGAGGGGCGGAGGAAGAGCAAGGAATAAAAAAAATATTTCACTGCTTTCGCCGATAGGATCCATTAGGACTGTCGCCCAACTTTCTTAATTTCTTAATTCAGCCCCACTTGCTCATGTCTTTGCTTCAGCCGAAAACAGAACCAAACTGAAGACAGACCAGCAATGCCCCGAGGACGTCAAATGTCTGTCCGACCATTCCAAAACTACCTGATTCTGCTACATGTGTCTATCATTCATTGTCTTACCCCCCCCTATGCACCCTGGAGCCTAAATCATAATGGTGATGTCTACCTGCCTGTGGTTGCCTGCTTGGGGTCTGGGGAAAAGTGTATGTATGGAAGGGGAAAAGTGCGGTGACCTCATCGGCAACGGCATTTGCATTAGTCATGCAAATCAGACTCACCAGCGAATGTCTTGGCGGGCAGGTGGGTACGGCTTGTGGCTGAAGCTACCCCCTGTCCTAGGCCGCTACATTCACAAGCCACATCCTATCACCCCGCTATCAGGCCGCGCCGAGAAATCATCGCCCCTCCAATTCTCTTTTCCTCGATCAGGTATATACCTACTTTCTGTGACATATCAGGGCGCGGACTAGGCGAGGCTAGAAGTGCACTCATATCCCAGCATACTCCAAAGTTGCTGCATTCTTTGTTCGTCAGTTTCTTTTCTCACTGTTGCGGCGAGCCCACGGTCCGTTGTACCCCGAGCCTTGTCCGCAAACGATCAAGGGGTCTTGAGACAAACCGGATCTGCATCACCCACTCCGGAACCATGCAAGCACTTTCACACCCGAGACCCTGGGAAATATTCCAGAACGCGTTGCGCGTCCCGGCCTTTGACCCGTCATGATTCGGATTGTAAATTCAACCATGTGACATGAATATCCGAGACCGACCTTGTGGGCTATCCCTTAGATAGTACCTAATTCTAATTTAATCTCTTCGGGCCGTCTGTCCACATACCTCATAGGCGTATAGCAGACAGCCTTATTTTTATGCTTCATATGAGCGATACAGTATAATTTGGCGATGCAACCATGTACGCATTTAAACGCAATTGGAACAGGTCAAAATGCCATGCATGATTATGCATGTGTTGTTATTTAACCGACAGCTCGCGACATTTTTTTATTTGAACAATCGTCGCCCTAGTGTTGCCGATGTACAACTGACTCTTAGATAAGGTACCGCGCCCTAAGTACCAGGCACCTCAACTCGACCCTTTGAGACCTATGTATTCGTAGGAACCACCTCACTATACCGGTCCCCGGCCGGCGTAAAATTTGCCAGGAGTGCGTCGAGACGTGCCATCTCCTCGTCGGTGACGTCAATCACCTTGCTATTCTCATTCACCCTTTCTACGGTGGTAGCGCCGGGGATAGGGAAGATCGCTGGCATGCCTGGACGTCTCGCCACCGCCCTCGTCCAATTGATGGCGAGTTGAGCCGGCGTGCAGCCCTTAGACTTGGCGACATCCTTCACCTGCTCCACGAGCCGCAGGTTTGCCTCGATGTTGCCCGGTTGGAAGCGAGGGAAACCGAACGAGCGGAACTGGGGGTCCTTGTCATCGAGCGACGTGACCTGCCCTGTCAATAGGCCTCGGCAGATTGGCGAGTACGCGACGATCGGAATGCCGTACTGCGCACAGGCGGCCGCGACACCATTCTCGAGAATGTCCGTGGAGAATCTGGCATGGCAAACATTAGCTGTGTGCGACGGAGCGATTTCTTACTCGATGTTCACTGGGGGACCGTACAGCGACAGTTCGACTTCCACGGCTGCTATCTTGGCATGCTTGACTGCCTCGTGGATCGTCTCGGCTCGCACTTCCGAGAGCGATATACCTCCGAGCTTGCCCGTGTCGATGTACTCCTTTTGGATCAACTTGAAGGTCTCTTCCATTGGCACATTCGGATCGCGCCGGGCGAACTCAAACAAGTCGAGCTTCTTCCGGCCCTTGAGCTGTGCGATACAGTTATTCAGGCTCCTACGAGTGTTCTCGGGTGATCCGTCCGTCCTATGGGTCTTTGGATTTATGCCGCCTTTGATGGAGATCACGACCTTTTCGGCATCTTCCGGGTACTTCTCGAAGTATCTCTCCAGCAGCACTGCGATGCCTGGCATTAGACATTTCATTGGTCTTACCGAGATACGGGGCCATCTTTGAAATTGGGCATAGAGGAGGTATTCATCAGACACTCACCCAGACTGTTATAATCAGGTTTCCCGTAGATTTCGCCGCCGTTCCAAAAGTTGCCTAGCACGGTATCGTAAGTCCATCTATCACGTACTTAGATCCCAAACAGGCAGGGAATTGCTACGAATAGCGAGTGTAAAAATAAACTATGTGGGACACGCACTTCCGTTCTTGAGCGCGGTGCGCATCGCCTCGAAGGCTTGCTCTTGAGGGCAGGGCTCAGCTCGCCAGGTAAGTCCCATGAGGCCATAGCCAACTGGGCCAATCTCTTTGCCGAGGATGCTAGGCATTTTTGTTCTGTAATTGAAGATGGTCAAGAGCGGGCTGAAGATTTGGTCTGTACGACTAACTAACGGGATTCTGAAATGAGGGGAGAACTGTTTCACTTGTTGCGATACTGCACCTATATAAGCGGCCATAGCGTCCATATACAGAGCTCACACGATTATGTAAGTTAACAAACCGTTGCTTCTGAGGCCGGAGTTTAGCGCATGGCCATAAGGCGTTGCCAACCATTATTACTGCGTGCCCGGTATTACGACCATCGGCTTTATCCCATTCCGACTGGACGACCACCGGCTTTGTCTCGGATAACGCTACCCCTCGGAACCCGACTACTCCATTTCGGCCAATCAAAACAGGCCTGAGAGGTGCCCCTCCATGTGCCTCTTGGGAAAGCTATGACGGAAGGGCGGGAACTTGGCTCTGCCGGAGCTAAGCCAGCTGGGCCGAGCCCGCGGGGTCCGTTGTGGGTAGCTCCCCACCATAGCTCTATCTAACCTACCAGTCACCTACTACCTTAGCACCGCGGGTAAATAAGTCGCTGCACGCGACGGGTTGAAGGTGGACGGCCGTCGAGAATAACTACGTTTCGACTAAAGACCAGGGAAAGGTAAGGTAAGCAGGTCGTTACAGTAGAAATTGCGAGGCTAAATCGCACGAGAAAAGAGGAAATTGGCTAACTAACTTTTATACCTTCTGCAAATCGAGGATTGAGATGGCTTGGCAAGCTTAGGTACTTATTTTTCAAACTTGTAAATATAGAAGCTGGCCTTGGCCATGAATGAATACTAATTATTACACAATGGGTTCCATCCCGATGGCTAGAAAGACATCCTCATCTAGTGCTGCAGTTTATAGCGCGAGAAAGAATACATATTTCACGGAGTGGCTTCTCCGAGGGCACATAGATCACCTTTGCTTCCTGCAAAGCCCAACCGCAATACATCATGGCCGACTGAAATAAATGGATTATCGGACGCAAGGGAGTTCATGAAATATAAGGGCTAATCTCTTTCTACAGTGTATAGTATACAGTGCTCTACATTACCTACTAATTCTACATTGTCGCAATCCGAACCGGGGACTGTGCGGCGGAAGGATTGGGGGATCATAAGAAACTGATCCCAACACCAACTTGTAAGCCTTTCCTGCTCTCCTCGCCGAGCCGCGTGACAAGGGGGAGGCTGAAATTGAGCTCGAGTCTCGCGACGGGGTGGGCATAGACCAGACCCACACCAGCTGCGATGCTGGGCAGGCCGGTGCCAGCCTCTTTCGTCGCGGACAGTATGCCGCTGAAAACCGAGCCTGCCGTCATTCTTTGCCCAGACGTCGTATCGTCACTCGTGGTCTTGTTCCTCAGCGCTACCGATCTGCCGCCGTTGGCGAACAGTTGAATTCGGAAGGGTGAATCGGGCCCGACCTTCGGCAGCGGGATGAGCATGTTCACGCTGCCGGCAGCGAAGACGTCGCCCCCAAGCGCGTCAGCGCCGTCTCTCGGACCTAAACCCCCCAGAGAAAACCCGCGGACATCCGTGGGCCCGCCCAGGGTGAACCGGTCGTTGAGCCGGCTGGGAGAAGCCCCGCCCAGACCGAAAGACAGGGGCAGAGGGTAGAGCAGTCCAGCCCGGAGTCCACATCCGATTGAAATGCCAGACGGGCCTCTTGATCCCGGTAGAGAGATGGGCACGGCACCCGCAACTTCCATCTCGCTCTTAGAGAAGCCAACGTCGCCACCCAGCAAGCCCCATCCCGCGAGCTCGGTGGTTGTCTTCATCATGTATCCGCTCTGCGGCAGCATGGGGTTGTCCCTTCGCTCCCGCTGGAACATGTATGCTATGGCGCTCTTGACCGAGTCGCCGGCGTCGCCACGTACGGTAGGACTAGCTGTGACGGCCAGGCCCGTCAGCTGCCTCCATGTGCCGGAATAGCCTAGTTGAAGACGATCGCCGTTCTCCTTGGCCCAGTTCAACCTGAGCCCACCCCCTCTCAGCAGCTCCTCATGACTTGCCCAGGGCTTGTGGGTACTGCTGGCAAGTCCGTCAATGCTAAGCCTCAAATTGGGGTTGCTATTGACTGGCGTGGAGAATTCGGCGCTGTATGCTGATCGGGTCCTCGTGCCTGCGGAAGCATTCACCGACAAGAATTCGGCGCCGCCAAATACGTTCCGCAAGAGCATAGTTCCGTAGGCAGAGCCTTCAGTGTTGCCTAGATCCGTTCCCGTCTTCAACATCAACCGGGATTTTTCGCGGACCTTCAGGGAAACATCGAGGTCGGTCGGGGAGGTGCTGGGATCGAGATGGGGGGGCTGAGAGATGTGTACGTCGATGTCTGGATGGACAATGTCTTGGAGATGGAAGTTAGTATGCACCTGTGAGGCTAGAAGTGTAGTCATAACGCGTACCAAATTTCTGCAGCTTCGCGACGGCGCCGCCGACCTCGTTCAAGAGGTCACCCAAGGTGTAGTTGGCATTGCGACTGTCCTCCACCAGAGGCTGGAAGAGAGGATCGAGAAACGATCTTCGTGTGTTCTTTGCGCCGTGGATCTGGATGGACGAGAGAGTGACAGGGAGTGTTTGGTTTTGCGACAGCTTCTAGGATCAGTGACTGCAGCCCGATAGAACTCATGTTAGAACGACATGCTAACCAGTTGAGCCGTCCGTTGCTGCGACTCGTTCTCGTGGAGTTGTGTTCTTTCTGGCGCTGCTCGCTGCTCTACCGAGCCTGTCTCTTTCTTGAGCAAGGTCTCGAAGACCTAGAGACGGAATTAGCAATCGAAGCATACACAGACCAGTGCACAGGCATAACTTGCATCATCGTCTCCGGGAGAAGAATGCTGAGCCATAGGAGCAGCTGGGGAGACCGGTCGGCCCAGATGTGAACGCGTATCAAAGTGGAAGGGAAAAACCAGCCCTATATTCAAAGCCGAGGAACTTAAGACGCCCTAGGTAGGTAGATAAATCAGGAGACACCAGCCCCATGGACGATCGCAAGGGACCTTGTGGCTTGTCTAGTAACGCGGGATGACGTCCTGTGGCTGGTGCCCCTAGTACTCCGTACTGCTGCGTCGGAAAGTTACCGGACTAGGACTTGCCCCTTGTCCGCGCTAAAGGACATGTGCTGTGTGGGGCCCTTCTGACAGATCCACGTTCTTCTGATGACAGGGTGCAGCCTTCTGCAACTTCATTGAACCTTCTCAGAACTACTATCAACCCACCTCTTTACCCAGCGACACCCCTCAACTCATACGTATCTACGTAAACATCCCCGGAAACTCGCTCTTTTTGGCAATCGCCACGCATTCCGCTCCTCTCCGCCGCTATCCGGATACAAGTGCAGCGGCCATCGAGGCATCTTGAATCGCCAGCCTACCCGGCACGGGACAGATTTCACACCCCCGCCGTGCTCATCGACATCCTTTGACAATGTCTGCTAGCAAGCAAGCGACCAAGCGCGTATGTCCCTGCCAATCCTCCCATGTAGCCAAGAATGCACATGAAGAAGACCTACCTACTAACATGTCGACCCAGTTGGCGCGCGAATACAAGTCCATTTCCGAGAATCCACCGCCATACATCTCAGCCCACCCCTCCGAGTCCAACATTCTCGAGTATGTGCATATTCAAACCCCCCGAATGCCATGACCCTGTTCTAATAATGCCTAGATGGCACTACATCATAACAGGACCCGAAGACACCCCTTATTACGAAGGACAGTATTGGGGGACCTTGATCTTCCCGCCCAACTATCCCTTTGCGCCGCCGGCTATTCGAATGCACACGCCGTCCGGGCGATTCCAGCCCTCTACAAGGCTCTGCCTCTCCATATCCGACTTCCACCCGAGATCATTCAACCCGGCGTGGGAAGTGTCGACCATCCTGATCGGCCTGCTCTCGTTCATGACGTCGGAGGAGATGACGACCGGCTCGGTGTCGGCGACGGCACGCGAGCGCAAGGTGTACGCCGAGAGGT
The DNA here is from genome assembly GCA_022385595.1 of Xylaria palmicola. Taxonomy (NCBI): domain Eukaryota; kingdom Fungi; phylum Ascomycota; class Sordariomycetes; order Xylariales; family Xylariaceae; genus Xylaria; species Xylaria palmicola. The sequence continues at coordinate 825,517 of MU281334.1, read as the reverse complement.
CACGGTGGTGGAACTCGACCGGGGGCGGCTCGCATGTCAAGAACCCGGCGCAGAAGGGCAACGTCAAGGCAGGCGACGGGGGCGCCAAGTTCCGATCGGAATGGCCCGAGGTGGACAAGGAGAACTGGGGCTGGATTGCGGAAAAGCATGTCGACGCGGCTACCGGAGAGTGCGTCCGCGCCTCGTGCGGGCCGGCCCTGGGGGCGGCGGGCAGCGGCGGGCAGACGCAGACGGTGGTCGATACGGTGGTCCAGCAGAGGGATGCCGGGACGGGGTGGCTGAGTCGCAACCGGCTCCTCGTCCTGGGCGGAGTCATATTCATATATGTGCTTGTAGCCCGACTTCTAGGGGACGTGGATGCTGAATAAAAAGAGAGGGCTCGCAGGTACAGTTTGGTTGTTTGCGTGAGCTTTGGATGAGTTGGCCGCTACAGTCCTGGCTTCATGCGCAGGGGCCCGGGCGAATAGCAACTGAGGAGCAGCCGCCCTCCTCATTTCATGGGCGCTCACGAAGTGCCCTACTCTTTATGAAGACAAATCTCTTCTACTTCTATCAGTCATGAGGGGATTTTACCGGATATTCTTCATGGTCAGGGCGCAGAAGACAAGGGCCAGATCTGTTGGAGTTCCCATTGGTGTTCTATGCTATCTGTTTTTTATTTTGTATTCTTGTTCCGTTCTTCATTTCCGCCCTGCTCTTTTCTTTCCTTTTTTTTTTCTTCCTGTATGATATGCCTCAGCTGGGCGATCGGTATAGACGAGGAATTCGATTTCAGAACCCAGACACGTTCGCATTATGCCGACTGGAAAAGCGAGGCTCTCTCCCACAACGTTGGGCTCTGGAGAGAGATGGGGGAGGCAAGGCAGTGAGTGTCAATCCCATGGTCTCTGCCGTAAGGAAATTGGTTTGCATAGTTTTCTGCTTGCTTACGCCCGTTCAGTAGCTGTCCAGTGTAGCTCTCTTGCATTGGTCTGTCACGCAATACCCGTAGACCGTGTTTCGTGACTAATTCTACCTGGTACCTAAAGTGCCTACCTACCTAAGACAGAGGATCGATGATGCTGAATTTCGAGGCCTCATATCAGGGAAGCTACCAGGCACCCCCACAGGTAGGAATAAGACCGCAGCATCTGACATCTTGAACAGTCGATGGTGCAGCTCCAGCTCTCCCACCCTTTGCACTCCTTCCTCCGATATGCCAAGCTTGAAATAGGTACTGTACCTAGGTAGGTACCTAGGTAACTACCTGATCAAAATTGACCGTTATAATGGCAGACGTACATCGTGCCTTGATAATAGAAGATGTTTCGGTCTCCTGCGTACCTACCTAGGTACTTTGGTACATAGCTAAGTACTTACAGTACCACGTGCAAGGAAAGCGCGGTAGGTACCTTCCTTCAATCAGATGCACTTACCTTGGATACTTAGCTAAGTATCATGGTGACTGCCATCTCTTTCAAGGTAGGTAATGGAAGGCAGACACTCGTATAAACAAGATAAGTACCCAGGTACTGGGTAGGTACGCCTACACCAGCTCTCTCTACCACACCCATCTGCCTTCCCACTCAGTCTGAGGGCACTCTTGCTACCTAAGTACCTACCTACAGGTAGATTGCCCACCTTCCACAGCTCAAGACCTTCACCGGCCACCCCAGCCTGCCCGGCAACACCCATTCCCCCTCACAACTACTTCTCACGGGCATTGCCTCTTCCAACAGCACAGCAGCACGTGTTTGGGTTCTGGTCAACGACATTTGGCTTTTGCTCACTCGTCCCTAGCAAGGGAGATAGGTGGCCTACCCGTCCATCTGCATCCTGAGTCGTGCCGCCTCTGAAGACCGTCGCCATACAGAGGGAGCTCAAGACACTTCTCTGTGAGCTGGTTGGTACGTGCAGCTAACACTGGTTTTGCCTGCCTTTCCATCTCCCCAGAACCTCCTGAAAGACAGTTCCGTCCTGACCGGCATGCAGTCTCCCCACACAGACCATTACATCTCTGTACTTGGCCATGGCTTGCCCCAAAGAGCCAGTCTCTCCGGCTGAGGCCTCGGGGGTCGCTGACACCGCTGACCCCTCCGACCCCTCTGAGCCCTCTAACTCCTCTGACACCGTCGACTACACGGTCCCAACACAGTTCGCCACTCGTACCTTGACGCCCATTCCAGAGACTGAGCATGGATCCAAGGGCCTCATCACCCGCTTTCACCCAGACTTTGATCTAATAGTCACTGTTCAGGCGCCTGGCGGAACCCCTGTTATATACAGGGTCTGTGCATCTGCTCTGTCCGTTGCATCTCCTGTTTGGCGTAACATGTTGTATATGGATGCTAAACGTTCTGCCGACTCTGAGGATGTGAAAGATCAAGACTTACTCCAAACCATGGAATTGAATGGTGACCAGGAGGCCATTAGCTTACTGTTCCGCATCATTCACTACGACTATTATCACGTCCCCAAGGAGCCGACTCTCGACCAGCTCTTCGAGCTTTGTAAAAGCGCTTGCGAGTACCAATGCGCCCATATCCTAAATCCTTGGGCAGGCAGATGGACCGCACGCCTGGCCGACTTTGTTGAGAAGCCCGACTGCTTCTCTGAATGCCATAAGGCTCTCCAGTGCGTCTCCTTTCATTTCCCACTGCAATGATGACCTTTGGACAATCTGTCCCTCCAGCCTGACATGGAACCCGTACCCGTCTTACGATTGTCAAGTGGCTGACTTAAGAGTTTCGACAGTATTGCTTGGACACTTGGCGATATGAAATTATACCGAGATGCGATTGACGCACTTATTGTGAGCGCCAAGATTAATCCTAATGGCAAGATTGTCAATACAGACGGGCATGCCTTAGAGGACATGCTGATTTCTCGTGATCTTCTCGGTAGGATTGAATTTTCCAGTATCAATTTCCCTTAGGTACTAACCTGACCAAACAGAGATCATCCTCAAGGCGCGTGCTTCTACTGTGGAAGGAATCCTCGAGGCAGTGAAAAAACCTATCGACATCCTGTCCTCGGGAGAACGAAGCAAGCGTAGTCCGTATTGTAAGGTTGGAAGAGATACCCAGGCATGCGAGGTCATGATGCTAGGTTCGATTATTCCGGCACTGACAAGGGTAAGACTGTTTCCCGTCCCGGAACCAGAGAAGTTCACGGGTAGTATCGACACTTTGAAGTATACCCTTGACGGGATCAAGACAATTCCCTATGTTGGAAAGGAATGGTTACCGCACATGTCCCATGAAAGCTGTAACCTTGGTTTCGGCAAATCCGTCATGGCCTGCTTGACAAGAATGATGGTACCCCTGAGCGTTGGCATCAGTAAGTAGCCTTACACAATTTCTCTACTAACCACAACGGACGACGGACATTCTAGGCACGTGGGGACCCGTTTTTGACACCTACCTTTGTGAATCTGGGTGCTGAGGGCTAACACCATTTCAATAGTGAGCTGGATGTCAGAACAGGCTATGAAATGCGGTATTGAAGCTACTACAGAGCTAGAGGAGTGGCGACAGAGGCCCGAGGTCTCTATATCTGAGCACCCTTTATCCGAGAACCTTGGGAAGTCCGATTCCGTGCATGGCCTTGATAATCTGTCTATGGAAGATCCTCACAAGCCCGGTTCCGAAAATTTCCAGGAAGTAAAAGTGGAGGACGAGGCTTAAGCTTTGACGCTTGAATACCCTGGCCGGATTGAACCCCCAGGACAACAAGCTGTTTGGACCTTTATGTACGAGTACATCATTTGATATTACGCATGGCTGGAGGGGAGGGTCAAGCCTATGTGTAGAAAAACAGGACTCTCTAGAGAGGAGGCGCGATAGATTTTATGCAGAAGCTAAGAGGTTGCTATTTTACGTTAAGGTGCTATGGCCATTGCTACTTTTACCCGGCCATGGTCCGAAGCTAGTTGATGAAAAAACGAGCAATAAGTCCTAGTTGCAACTGATATTCCAATCATCGAAAAGGGCTATATATCTTAGTTTGGGCACTCGAACCAATAGAATCTGCTGCCCTTTTCATTTTCCAAAGCTTAAAGGGATGGGTTCACATCCAAGTCGACGTAATATGCAGTGATTACTTTGTAGCGAGCAATTCCCCTACCCCAATTAATAGACCTTCTCCATCGGCTCTCTCGTTGATAGTGAGTCAATGGGCTGGGAAAGCTGGTGCGCATTCAACGGGAGCACTCAGCTACAGGTGAAGTTGTGGAGCGAATGGGTTGAGGAGCTAGGTGTAAGCGTTCTTGCCGCGGTGCGCGTTGAGGGGGGGAAACAAAAGGGGGTTGAGCTGTTTTGAATCGTCGGAGAGTATGCGGATGCGTATTGGTTTCTATTTGGTTAGAGGAGTGGGGGAAATCGGGCGCTGTCATCTGGAAACTGTACGTTCGTTGAGGTTAGATGATCATGGGGTCGTCAACGACCGTTTGTTTGCGAGTGTGGGATGCGATAAATATAGATAAGTGGAGGACAGACAGGTGAATAACGCTGGGTTGCGTTTTATAACGCGTGCGCGTGGAGGAGACGAGACGAACGAATCTATATTAGAGTTTTATCTACCTTGGTTTGTTGATTGCTCTGTGGTGTTTGGGGCTGGGAGGGGGGGGGGGGGGGGGGGGGTCCCATGAATGACATTGAACACCTTGTATCCTATACTTCCACCTAGCTGTGACCTACTATAGAGAAGAGTGGGCGCAATCTGTATTGACTTAATTAAAGGAAGCTGTATTTATCAGGAGGGCCAAGTGATATCACAAGGGGGCTCCTGAGAACGGCGATGTAAAGGAGATATTATGGGTATCTGCGGAGAATGGACTGTTGTACGTGATCGGGTCCGTGACTGGGTGTGATGGTGTGGGTATTTGGCCGGGAATGGGCTCGAGTGGCGTAGTTTGGAAGTTCACTTCAGCTTCGGATATGGGGATATGCCATGGGTTGGGAAGCCCCAGTATCGTGGGCAACGAGAACCAGACCAGTCCTGCTTCCATGTGAGTCGATGATCGTGTGGGAGGAGTAAGAGTGCGCATACCTAGCATGAAGTGGACAATGAGGGCAAATATTACACTCGTCACCAGTACAACCACGTTGGTAAGGGGAGCTGGGGTTCCCTCCCTATGGCAGTTGCGGTCCGGTGGTATTTTCTGCCGCTGTGCTGTTGCTAGAGGGTCGGGCGGTTTCATGGCTCGTGGAGCTTGTTCAATATTTCCCAGACACTGTTGGCTAGAGCCTCCGCCTCCGTCTGTTGTCTTCTCGTGTGGACTGTGGTGGCCAAGACTGAACATCTCATTGGTCTTTACCAGTAGTGCGGCTACGGATTCTCGCAACTGCTCTATCTCAGAGGAGGATTGGGGCTGGGGCTTGGGCACAAAGTCCCAGTTGATTCCCCACATGAACCCTGAGATCTCCTTGATTTCGGGCAAGATCTCTCCCCAGTTACTCAAGTCCTGAGAGAATGCGGAGATGTACGCATCTCGAGTATCCTGGGCTGTCTCTGCCACAGCTCTGGAGGCACACAGGAAGCAGAGGGCCTCCATGAGTTTTGGGGAGGACTCCAGTCTGGACAGCCGTCGCATTGTCGTGATTGCGACGGCCCATGCCTGTCTGGAATTCTGTAACTGCCAGGAATATGGGCCAAGGATCGTCGAGTATACTTGGGCTGCCCGCTTGAGACGTTTGTACTGCTCGTTGAAGCTTGAGCGAAACTTCCAAAGTCGCTCTTCCTGGCGCATCATATCCTCCATAATTTTATCCGGGGGTTTTTCAGAAAGGGAAATCGATGGCAAGAAGATAATCTGACTCAGTACTGCCCCATACGTCCATATATCGCAATCTTCTAATGGGCACCTGGTAAATTCGCAGTCTGCCGTGTATGTCTGGTCGAGTTCGTTGATACCGTGCTCCAGTTCCTGCTGGAGAAAGGCTTCTCGAAGCTCATGATCAAAAAGCGAGCTATTATGCTGCAGATCGAAACCCACGAATGCTGAACGGTTTGCTAGAAACCCTTCTAGAAGTAGTGTCCACTCTGAAACCACGTCCAAAGGATGACTCGATTAAGTCGCTTCTAAATAACGAAGAATTTGGAGATGTCCCTTAAGAATGGCATAGTGGGTCAGAAGCACCTTGATGTCAAAGCATTTCTCGACCGCCCAAGGTTGTTTTCCTAAGACCTCTTCGAGGCCTGAGCGCAGGGCATCACTCTGGATGAAAATATTCAGCTTAAGGTAGGTTCCTGAAACATCGAAGACACTCGTTGGCACACGCTGTCTATTGCATTGGCCACAGGTTCCTTGTGACATGTCCTTGGGAAGTGATGAACGGTCGGCCGAGATGTTGCGACAGTGAAGAACACCACTATGAAGCGTATTAGAAAATCAGTCGTAATGAGTGTGCGCGGGTTGGAACAAACTGCATATCAGTCACGTGGAGGTGAAAGGTCTGTGGCAGTCCGTGTGAACAGGGCTTTAGGGCGGCAAGTGCAGAAGCCACGGAGTCACACTCATCCTTGTGTGTGCGGTCTGGCGATTTTGAACGACGGCGTGATTGGAGAGAACTCCTTTTCACGGGGCCGGTGCAAGGCAAACCACGTTCGGAGCACATCTGGCAGCCGGATCCTTCTGGCATACACTACGCGCGGTTCATGAGCATCTGGAATCGGCAACCCCATGAAAAAGAACTAGGTACCTTTCTTTTGCGTCTTCGGCAATTTTCGCACGGCGTCTCGAGCCTTCGGACCTCCCGCTTAGGTGGTATTGCATAAGTTCTCGATGGCCCGGGTTTCATTGGCCATCCACGGCCCTTGGGCAAGTGATTGTCCTCACACCACATAGGGCCTATGGGCTGGAAAGGCTTCCTCCAAGGCAACTGATTGTCCTTACACCACTCAGGGTCCATGGACTGGGAATGCCACCACGTAGGCCACGTGGAGGGCACGATAGACGAAATTTTCGAGAGAGGAACTTTTGTGTATGAACGAGGATGTCTATCGATCTGGGTTAACTCTTAGGTTGGGTGTTGGGTGCTTATATACCCTACCTACACTAAGGTTATGTACCATATCTACGATCTACAGCGGCGACGAATGACCTCGCCTGTGAACGTCTAGGCTGAGGCAGCCAATAGTATGGCTGCGCACTTGGTCCTGTGTCCCGACAGCACCCGTGAATGTCCAGACTAAGGCAGCCAATAATATGGCTGCGCACTTGGTCCTGTGTCCTGACAGCACCGTGGCACCCCTAGCTCCCTGCGCCTGAAGACCACCTTGATGACCCCGCCTATGAACGTCCAGAAGGTAAGGTACCTAGCCAATAGTATAGCTACGCACTTGGTCCATGTGTCCTGTGAAGATCACCAGCAGATACCCCCAAAACTCTAAAAAGAAAACTGCGTTAGCTTCTCATTGGTTTAGAAAAACTCTGCAAGCCTCTGATTAGTTACACTCTAATTGAGGTATCAACCACAACGTATTTACACCAAGTTTAACTGTGTGACTTAAACGCGGGTGGATGGCAGGCCACGGGATAGGGGGCGGCAGAAAGGGGAGAGCAGGGGTGAGGCATAAGGCCGCCGCAGGCAGAGGGGGTTCCCAGCTGGTGTAGATAGCACGTTAAGCACCACAAGAGTTAAATAGTTCTCTTTAAATCGAAGGGCCTGGGTACACCCAAGCACTTCGATAGATAATAGCAAATCAAAAAAGGAACGCTTCGCCGGCAAAGCTTTTCGTTTTTAGTGATATCTTGCCTGGCGCCACCGAGTCTTATGCACGTTTTGAGCTTTCGAATCCTTGACTTGTTGCAGGGTCTCTGGAAAGAGCCGCATGCAGCTACTGTTATTGCCCGTGTGGGAAGTGGGAAGTGGACGGATGTCAGATATCAGACCTGGAAGTCGTGGCGTGCCCAGCCAATCCGATGTGGTGAACGTAGAGCTCCCCAGGCAGAACCAGCAGAGGCCCGCGCGGGAACTCCCCGATTACGTAGCATTGATACAGCTTTTGTCGCTGGCTCCCGGGGATGGGCACGGCCAATAATGTTGATGCGCAGGCGACCTTGTTGGCTGAATCCAGCCGCACTGCCTCACACAATTCTGCAAGTCAGAAAACGGGGTTGTGTTACCTAGACTACCGAAAACCAAAGCCCAAAGCGGTACCGGTACCTTTGAGCATTAATCGACAGTTACCAAGGCAGAGATCTCGGCGCTTGAGGGCATATAAGTTTCCCCTTGGTAGGCTCGTTCCCCGACAGGATGACTTTAACTCAACTCTCCATCATCCCTCCGTTGCCAACTCCCGCACACTAGCTGTCGTCCAATTCTAGTTGGAGCTTTCCCTGGTATCCCCACGGTCGTGGCCTGCTGTTGCACTACATACGATGACTGTTACCATTATTGTTGCTGTTGTTGGCATCGCCGTCTCCTTTGTCACTGCCGTTATCTCTATTGCCATATCCTTGTCGGCCTTGCTCCAACAGAGAGCCCAAAGGCGCCGCGGCGGTAAATAAGTTTGTCCAAGCGTGGGAATTAGTTGATCTGACAATTAGTTACTTAGTCTGGCGAGCTATCAAGGGACTGCTATGGGACTAGCAGCATATCTCCGGTCTCTGTCCGTCCTGCATATCCGCTATACGCTAGCCATCTTAGGCTAGCTCCAAGGTTTGTCTTTCATAGGCGCCAACATAGTGGGATTAGTCTGACTAGTTCTAGTTATACAGAAGCATCTTCGTCATGCAACTGTTCTAAGAAAGTCGATGGGTAGTCGGCTATACCTGTACGGCTTGCCTTTATATCCCACTTCGGGATGTGGGGTCTTATGGACTGGTGGGGGTTTTGATTTATTGACGGGATGCTATCGCGAGGGTTGAGGGCGTCTATAGGATCAAAGGGTCTCTTGTGAAGACTGAAGACTGAAGCCCTAGGTGCCTTTTCTTGCATCCTCGGCAATTTTCGCACGGCACCTCGAGTCCCCGGAGTTCTCAGCTCAGGGGGTATTGGGTAAGCTCTCGATGGCACAAGTTTGTTGGGCGCTCGTGGGCTGTGGGCGACTTATTGACTGAGGTATGTGGGATACACTCCCGGTACCTAGGCGCGCGGGGGGGCAATGTAGATTATCTAGATCTCCGATGGACAGCACTTAGCTACGTACCATACCTACTGACGAACTCGGGCCTTGTTGGTTCCTGACAGCGCTGCGTGGCTTTTCGCCCCTGGCTCACTTGGTACACCTATGACGATTGTTAAGTAATTGACCTATAGTAGAAGACTTTCGATTGAGTGTGCGTTATTACGTGTGCATGTCTACTCCCCGGCCAGAGGGATTGGTTTTTGCTTCCCCATACAAAACGGGACGGCGTCCCGACAGCTCACGCTACCTTCACACGTAACCGACAGAGACGGCTGTCACGTCACGTCACTCGTCCGGCCAACCCAGAAAGGGCACAGCCAATAATATTGCGGCGCATCTTGCAAACCTGTACATGCTGCGGCATGCGACGCCCCGTTTCTTTACAGCAAACGTCACTAGGGCTTCAACGATAGGCGAATTCATGAACTGGTGTGGTTTTCTCCCGCGTGCAGCAATCGGCAGCATCATACCTGGACGGCGAGTTTTTGATTCGCAAACCATCCGGCTGGCTCTAACCGGGTACCGCCAATTCAGCATTGCAAGACCACAGCTACACGCGCGCCTCCCAGCCGTATGCAGACCGGACACGTTGAACACTGCGCGAGGCTCACATACGGAAGACCAGCCCCGGGGCTTTGGGCTGTATTGCATTTTGAGGACAAGAAATCCCAGGATGGATGAGTGCACAGAACCTACTATAAGGGGTACTAAGCTAGGCACTGTCCCTTATACCCGAGCTCTCTGTCCAGGGCTCATATCGATACGGCGGTGTCAAGCGCCAAGTACTATGAGATAGAGTGAGTGAGGTTAACAAGATGCTGTAATATTAGGAGAAATTGGTGTGAGAGTAATAACTACGTACAGTACAGAATCGGCTGGTGTACTGTTCCTTTCTTCTACCCAACCTCTCAACTCTATGTAAAGTAGCTAAGTACATACCTAACATAAGGTAACGTTAGGCCGCGGCCAGCCCAGCGGCCCGTGGCTGTAGCCACCGTGACGGGTATGATCTACGCACTGTCCGCCATGCCTTCCCGAGAGCCTATAGCAACCACGTACGTAGAGGCATTAGAGGTGTAGTGATGTTTTATAAACATGCAGGAGGTGGATCACCACGTTCATGTGTTGTAAATCTTTGAATCCACGCAGCCCAATGCCACGCGGTAACTTTCTCGCTGGTCGACTTGTTGCAACGTGAACGTCTGGGATAGTCCCGGATCCCGAAGACGAACGCCTCCCACCACTTGATAGCATATATACCCGCTCCCCTCTCGTAGGATTATTCGCAGGAGAATTACTTCGACTCAGCAACTCGAACTCGACGGCTCAACTACTCAACGACTCTGCAACTCCACGGCTCAGCAACTCAACTATCCATTCTCCCTCTGTTTACAAAGCCTCACACGCCAGCCGCCGACTAGTTCTGATTAATAACCCTTGCTGCCGTGGCTTGCCTTACGAAGGACAATGTCTCTTACTCTGACCAATAGCCTTGCTATTGTCGGCATTGTTGTCTCTTTCGTTACAGCGGTTATTGCTATTGTTATAGCCTTGTTAGCCTTGCTTCAACAGAGAGCCCAGAGTCGCCGTAGCGGTAATTAAGTTCTTCCAAGTACGGGAATTAGTCTAGTTGACCTATCTAACAATTACCTATTAGTCTGGCGAACTATCAAGGGGATGATGCTGTGGAACTAGCCGTGCTCCAGCTTTATCGTACCCACTGCACCCACTTCACCCGCCCTGTCACTAGCCGTCTTAGGCTAGCTCTAAGGTATCTTGTTGTCGATTATACCACCCTAATGGATTAGTCTGACCAGTATATACAGTTGATGGTTCGCGATATAATATTAATATTTGCTGGATCTTATGGTCTATTGAGAATTTTGGATTATTGTCGCAACAGTATCGAGTGCGTTTGTGGGGTAGGCAAGAAAGCATAGTTAGAGGGTCTCTTGATACAATCGTTTTAGACTTCAATACCAGCTTGTCCTTGATCTGAGGCCGAACGAAACGTAACGCTGGATTTGCCCATTTTGGATAAGGCACACAGCTTATGGGAATGTCCCCAGTCTCGGTACGACACTAATCGATCGGAGTGACTAGATGCATATTATGTAACCACCAAGAATGGCAACAGCCAGCTAATTGGCCTACGAATAGGCAGCTTCGTCTGGCTTGTAGATGCGCCCTGCAGACTGCTGGTGGGTCAATCCCCTGGACAAAACAAGTTGCCCGTCATCAAGGCTTAGGTAGTGAGGGGGATTATCTCCGTCACCCCTCATTCCAGGACTGCGGCCGCCAGGGTCGCCGCGCCCCGCCAATGCGGCGAACGAACAACCATGCAAGCTGTGCACTAATTACATAACCTTGCTAGGGCTATCGGGCAGGCACGAAGCAATCTAGGTTAACCCAAGAGATGTTGACCTATCCTTAAACGCTATTTCTGGCCAGAGTATTATCTCGCCCGCTACTGTCAACGAGCGCCTCAGATCCGGTATATTAGCTGCGGCGGGAGGGGCATTACTATCTCGGGGGCGGACTGGTCTACACTGCTAATTGCTATATGCCACAGCAGCTTCCCACTGTCAAGATCCTAGGGCTGCCGCCGCCGCCGCCAACCACAACAACCAGCACCACCACAACAAGGTTCAATATCCATGTCTTAGTAAGCTAGTTAGAGTACTTGTGTTAGAAGAACTAAGATTCGTTGGTCGTCTTGCATCCAACCACCGGCCGCGTTAGCTGCATGTAAAACCAACTGCATATAGTCTCGGCGTGTAACAGTTTTACATCGCTGAAGATTGTGTATATATATTCTCATAATACTGTTAAATGGACATGGCAAAGTAGAAAAGCCTTATTCATCTATAAGAGAAATTGAAGCGCGACCACTCAGTACTCGCCTACATTACCCAAGGTATGAACGCGAGCCCCTCACGATTATCTGTATCTCCTCTCATGCTCACCGAGTCCGCGCCACGCCACCAGGCGCACGACACACACACGCAGACGAGCATAATGGGCAATAACTTCAGCATCCGCCACATCCCGTCGCTCTATTTCGCCTTCGCGAACTGCGTCGGCCTGGTCCTGGCCCCTCTCTGCGGCAACCGCGCCGCTATGGCGCTCTACGGCTTCCCGCCCGGCATCTCCGGGGTCCCCGAGACTTGGCCGGTCTGGCAGGCGGGCCAGGGGCGCACGATCCTCCTCGGCCTCCTGATGCACTACTTCTACTGGCGCGGGCGGCACGCCGAGTGCGACGCCCTGCTGGTGGGCGTCGCCTTCCTCGGGCTCAACGACTTCCTCGTCGTCCTGGGCCACGGCGACCGGGTTTAGGCGTAGACTCGCCTCATCTTCTCCGTCGTCTAGGCTTCGGCCGGATACTTTGGCCTGACGCAGGGCCGGAAGCGCGGGGAGAAGGATAGGTCCTCTTGAGACTTAGCACATTAGCAGCCTCCTCCGTAGATTATGAGTTGAGTGCGTGTGTTTAACTAGGAAAAAGGGCGGGGGCATCCTATTGAGCACTCGGTTCCAGTTCTGCATTTACAACAGAGAAAGGGCCCCTTGTGGATCAAAATCTCACAGCGATAGGACAATAGAAAAGACACTTCAGTGACCTATTCATGAGCAGCATGGTAGGTCTTACGAAGTACTTATAGTTCTTCACAACATCCCGTTTTGAATCGAGCCCCGTTATGGTGATCAAGCCACCGGGGCTCTCCTAAAGGTAGACCGAGGGGTCTCATACGCCTCTAAGGATCACCAATGACTATCGCCGGACTCTCAGCGGTGGGGACTCTCGACAAATGAGAGTTACCGTGGGAGGAATCCTACATGGAATTACTGGATACTTCCGTCTCCCCACTAAATTTCGATGCATGGTCGAAACCGTGATTGGGTTCTACGACCCACGAGGTGTGTCGTCAGATGTACTATGCTCGCCGCCCAAAGCCGCCTGGCGATTTCACGACCTGACTAAAACACAAGGGCGCAAAGTCGGCACTGCCAGCTTATATACACCCTGGGTTGTGCCACGTGCTGTAATCTCCGGCTTGACCGGGGTTAGTCCTTGGAGAAGACGAACGGTCGGCCAAGGCGTCACGATACCGAGAAGTGCCGCCATGAAAGACATTAGAAGACTGGTCTGAGTGAGTGGGACAAACAGTATGTCAGGTTAGCCTAGTGGAGGCGACAGTGAACAGGGGATTTGAACGGCAGGTGTAGAAACTATGCACGCAAGACTTAATGAGGAAGGTTACAGTAGGTGAATTGACAACAGTAGCCACTACAGTACGGAATCAACCGTAGTCCCTGCCTCCCGACTTCTCAGCTATAGGTCAATGCATCTGCAGCTAAGAAATGACTGCTCCGGGGGCGGCCACTACACGTCGTGAAATTAGAATTGCGTGGATGATGGTCATTGGCGAGAGATTGAGGGTATGAGGACTTTCGGCTACGTGCTCCCCAAGGTGATAAATTTCCTTTTCCCTCACCGCTTAGTGTTAGCAGCTTATAAATAAAGAGCAGCAAGCCCCATCCTGAAAAGGTCAACTTTAACTTAACTATCCACTTATTAGTTATTACCACATTGTATAACGACTATACGCAACACTCCCCCCAAATTAGCAAGTGGGCTTATAATACTTTCTTTATAACACTTGCTAAGCTGTTACTTGAACGTCTGCTTGTACACTGCTGCTTCGCACACAGTCGCTTTTACGCTAGGCTCCTGTTGAACTTCGTGTCGCACTGCTGGCGAGCAGCACAGCCCCGGCACGTCACACTCTGTTCAGCCCGGGAATCGAACCTGCGCCCTGCACCGGCCCGCTCCTATACGGATGTATAGTAAGCTGGTGGTGGGCGAACGGCTCATAACTGTCACAGAAAAACGACGCCGTTATTACCGTGATCGGTAATAACGACTATACGCGACAGCTATTAACCACTTCTGATTAGCGCATATTGCTTAACTATCTGGAATCCCTACGGCCGTTAGCTGTTGCATACGTTGCACCGAATACGATGAGTCTTACGCTCACTGATGCGATCTCTATTGTCGGGATCGCCCTCTCCTTCACCACAAGCGTTATCTCTATTGCTATAGCCTCGGCGGCCTTGCGGCAGCAGAGGGCCCAAGCCCAGCAGCGCCGTTCCTGGTGGTGGAGTCGGGACTAGCGACCGTTTCTCCGGCACACATTTTCCAGCTGGATGGATCCTATGCACAAACTGCTCTGATCAGTACAAAAATGACGAAGTCTATCATGACTTCATAACGGTAGGTGCCTGGTACTATTTAGGCTTCGAAAAAGGGTCCCAGTGGCACCGATAGGGGCCACTGGAAGAAAGGGGGGAGCGCGCTAGTTCGAGTCCCAGTGATGGGACAGGCGATCTTCGCCCAGCTGCCGCTAGGCTAGTGCAGGTTAGGGGGCTTTGCCCTTCGATAGGTCGGGTGGCGCAAAGGACACTTAGGCTTAGTTGAAGGGTAGGGTTTTTTTTTTACTATTTGTGTCTTCTTCTCAGGCGACTGGGCTAGGAAACTCTTGATCCAAGTGAGCCATACCCATATGGCGAGGAAAGGGAATTACTATATACTTGTGCATGAGGGAATCCAGCCTAGCTTGCATTTCTTTATTTCACTTATCAATCTAAGCATTCATATAACTAGTCCTTGGGATTGAGCGAGGCGCACATCTTAACGACCAACGGCCGAGCAGTAGCCATTACATCTTTTTGCACAGTCTGGGGTTTTTTTTGGTTTTTTTCTTCTATGGTTTGTAAAAAAAAAAAAAAAATTAAATAAATTAGAGTTGTTTGGTTAGGTTTTGGTATCTATTCGAGGCTTAGTCCAAGGTACTTAACTAGCTACCTAGGTAACCTACCTATTCATCGTATCCGCCAGGCCTTGAGGAAGCTGTAACTTACTTTTCATACAGCAGTTTAACTAATAAATTCCTCTCATTTGCGCATACCTAGGTAGCTTGTTGTGTGAATAGGTGACTACTTGGATGTTACCGGACAAGTTGAGGGCGTACGTGGAGAAGACAGGCAAGTACGGAGTACTAAGGATCTCGTGGATAATACAACTTTCATAGATCTGCCCTAGGACCTGAGGGGTAAGCCCCTGTCCGGGGTGTGCCGTCAGCCCTGCGCCGGGGAGGGGGGGACAGATCTAGGACGGAGTAACGCCCCTTTATTTTAGCCCCCAGCGCTACCAACCTGCGGGTCTAGAGATATAGATTAGGTTGGGGTAGTTACTGGTTCCAGTAACCCATAAAGAGTAAAGTGGTGAGTACCAGATACCACAACTGAAGTGTTGCCTCTGATCAGCAATTGGAGAATCAGATCGTCACGGGGAAACATTCGCTTTTCAGGAATGGCAGCTTTCGCGTAGCACCGCTGCGGGTTGTCGAAATAATACACAGTTCACACGAAGAATAATTGACAGCGCACACGTGTAATAGCACTTCCAAGTAATCACAAGTAAAACATAACATAACTATCACGGATAGTTAATTGACCTGAATATTTGATAAATGAGTGTATTCACCAGTCTGATGAATTCCCGAGCAGAAAAGTGCAATTTTAGTTTTCAGCCCAGGACCGGCCGGACCGGTACCTCTATCCTGCAGAGCTTATGCGACTACCTAAGTTAGCTAAGTAAGTAAGGAGACTGCATATTTCTCCCCAAGCTCTCCCCGTGTCATATACTTAACGAACGACAATACAAGTAGCAATGATCATGGTTTAAGTTTCCATTCTGAAGCAACATTCCCTCCCTCGCATATAAAGTTCAGACCAAACGAGCGGACGCGTGCATTGTCAATTCGTCATCTCACCACGACGAAATTTTCTTTTTTTTGCACAAAAAGGGCTCTGCCCCTCACACCGAAGGCGAAGAAGAGGGCGAAGAAGCAGAAAAAGAGATGCCCTTCCTGTGAAACAGGCGCCTCTTCCCGGCCTTCCACGCCTCGACGAGGGCGACGTACGCGACCACGGCGGCGGCGACGACGCCCCACTCCCAGCCGATGGCGGTGTGCTTGAAGACGACGCGGTTGACGACGGGGACGTAGACGACGGGGAAGGTGGCGAGGAAGCCGGCGATGACGGCCCAGAAGAGGAAGCGGTTGCGCAGCACGGTGCGCACGACGGAGAAGGGGCCGGCGCCGCCTAACTCCTCGGGGTACATGGCGAAGAGGGAGCGCGTGAAGTGCTTGACCTCCCAGGCCGTCACCAGCAGCAGGAAGCTGAGCGTCGCGAAGGTCGCCGCCCGCGCGCGGTACACGGGGTCGCACGTGGCCGCGTACCCCTGGTTGCAGTCCACGGAGCCGCTCAGCGGCACCGCCCACTCCTTGGGCCCGTACGACACGAAGGCGAAGGTGAAGATGCACAGCGCCCCCATGAAGAAGCCGTACGCGAACTTGTCGATGATGATCTCCCTAGTGAACACGCCGATGCGCAGGTCGTGGGGCGGCCGGAGCATGATGTCGGGCTGCGCCTCTTCGAGGCCGAGGCCGAGGGCCAGGAAGGACGACGTGATTAGGTTGGCCCATAGAATTTCAATAGGGGAGAGGGGGAAGACGGATTGGTTATCCTTGTCCTTGTAGGCCAGGCCGATGAGGAGTAGTAGGACTTGAGCAATGTTGGAGATAAGTAGGTGAAGAATGAACTGGCACCATAGTCAGCATGGGGGATGGGGGCACATGCATAGAGGGTTGGGAGTGCAACTCTTACCTTCTGTATGTTGTCGAAAAGTCTACGTCCTTCCTCAACGGCGGTGACGATAGATGCGAAGTTATCATCAGTGAGTACCATGTCCGCCGCCTCCTTAGCGACATCACTACCGTTGAGGCCCATGGCGATACCGACATCGGCCTTCTTGAGGGCTGGGGAGTCGTTGACGCCGTCTCCGGTCATCACACAGTACGCTCCCCGGCGGTGCATCGCCTCGACCATTCGCACTTTCGTGGACGGGCTGCAGCGAGCGAGAACCAGCGGGAGCTTGTCCAACGCGTCAATTTCTGCGTCGGTCAGGGCATCGAACGAAGATGCGGGCATAGTTGCGTTGGCGGCCTCGGCAGCAGTGAGGTTGGGGCCGAGAATTCCAACCTCATGAGCGATAGCCGTCGCCGTCTTGATGTGATCACCCGTGAGCATATGAACCGAGATACCCGCAATCTTGCACTTCTCCACAGCGCCGGCAGTCTCCGAGCGGGGAGGGTCGTACAAGCCGGCTAGGCCGAGCGGTGTCAATCCACTCTCGGCGGCGCCACGATTGACCTTGAGAGACTCGCTGCTCGGAACCGACTTGTGGGCGATGCAGAGCACGCGCAAACCCTCGGCAGCGAGGGACTCGGCCTTGGCCGTGAACTCAGATTTCTCCTCGTCGGACGCATCCAGAAGCGGCATAATTGCTTCCAGGGCGCCTTTGGTGTACACATCAACGTCGCCGGAGGGTCTCGAGTAGACAACCGTCATACGCTTACATGAAGAATCAAAAGGGTGTTCGGCGACGAGGGCGGTTTCGTTAGCTTGGGAGAGGGTAGCCTTGCTAACATCAAACCTCATCGCAAATACTTGGAGAGCAATTTCTGTAGGCTCTCCTACAGCCTTCCAGTCTGAGACGACAGTGGTGGAAGTGGTGGAAGTTTCGAATGTGTCATCACCCGAAGCTGCCTTTCCATCCGATACGGTAGCATTATTGCAGAGGCATATGCACTCGATGAATCTCTTCGCGCTCTGGGGCAGACGAGATATTGATGAGTAGTTCAAAGAAGGGGACTTGTCATCTTTCCAGACGACGTCTCCGCTGGCAGGATCGAAAGGGTGAGTGCAAGCTTCGACTGTAGCAACAGAGCCATCTCGAAGCCAGACTTTCCTGGTGATCATCTTGCCCTGGGTTAGGGTTCCAGTCTTATCGGAACAAATGTTGGTCACGCCACCGACAGCCTCGAGGACAGAGAGTTTCCGAACGATGACATTACCCTTGGCCATTGCCTTCGTTCCGACAGCCATACTGATTGTGAGAACGGCGATAAGAGATTCGGGAATGACGGCAACACCGACGCAGATACCATAAATAAGCACATCGCCATCAATATCGAAGCGGTTTGCCGAAAAGACGATGATGGCAAGGAGTATAGCAAACGCGAAAAGGAGCAGAGCAAACTTGCTAAGCTTCACTTGCAGAGGGGTACCATCTAAGCCCAAGATGCTCCGGGTTCCCATCTTGACTCGTCGCCAATAAGATGCAAACCAAGACATGTTTTCTTCACCTTTCGGCTTCGAGTTTGCCCGGAGCAGCTCGGCAATCCGGCCAACTTCCGTGTTCATACCAGTAGCTGTAACAATGCCGGTACCGCGGCCGCGCGTGATGGTGCTCGCGGAGTACACCATGTTCACGCGGTCGCCGAGAGGCATGTCCTCATCATGTAGCACAGTGTCTGGATTCTTGCTAATGGGTATGGATTCACCAGTGAGAAGTGCCTCATCGGTGGACAAGTTAAGTCCGGAGACCAAACGGAGATCAGCGGGGACTATGTCACCAACATTGAGCATGACAAGGTCGCCCTTGACAAGATGCTCCGCCTTGGTGGCCATGGCCACTTGGGCCCTGATCACCTTGCAGCTGGGGGCAGACAGCGCCTGAAGACCTTCAATGGTCTTCTCGGCGCGGTAGTCCTGAACAAGCCTATGGGGGGAAGATAGAGGCACAATCAGCGACAGCCGGGACACAACTGCTGGTTTCTGGATGCTTACCCAACTACAATATTGAGCACAATGACGGCGGTGATGACACCGCCCTCGGCGTAGTCATGGATGGCAAATGACAGAGCCATGACGAGGATGAGAACAACGGTCAAGCTGTTGGAGACCTGTCTCAGGAGAATCTTCCAGGCCGAGAGGCCCTTGGCTGCCTTCACCCGGTTGGGGCCATATTCGGCCAGGCGGCGAGCGGCCTCTGCGTGGGAGAGGCCATGGCTCGCGTCCGTGTCGACGAGGCTCTCTAGCTGGTTGACAGGGAGGGTGTGAGGCGCACGGAGCCCATGCGAGTCATCGGGCCGGAGCTTGGCTGCCGGAGATGTGGCATCGGGGGAGCGAGATGGACCACATATAGGAGGTTCAGTCGACTCCTCGACGGTTAGTTGATCTTCTGTCCCCATTCAAGTACGTACAGGCCAGGCAGTAGAAATGCCAAAGTGAGTGCAGAGAAAGAGAAGAGGGGAGGAGAAAGAGAAAGAGGGAGAGAGTAAGAGAGAAGAGAGAGAGAAGAGAAGAAGAAGAAGCGGACGACAGGGGCTATAGTGGGAGGCTCAAGATATACTGTCACACGCATCTCCACATGGTATCCGTCCGGTCGTCTCGCTCCAGACGGCTCGGGATATATCGACCCACGACAAGGTGCATGGCGGACTGCATGCACCCAGGCCACCCCCGTGAAGCCGACCCTGATGGAGTGGCACAACCCCGCGCAGAGCCCACGAGGGCTCCTATGATTTGACGATCATGTGGACGTGTGCCAATAGCGCGCCAAGGGAGCCGACGTTGGGCCACGGCCCAATTCGGTACCGCATGCTGTATGAGGCAATGGATGCAATGTTGTCGACCTGGCAGCCCAATTCGCAGCCATTCGGGGGCTGCTGGGGGGAGGACGGGGAGCAGAGGGAGTAGAGGAAGGACGGGGCGTGAGGGAAGGATGACGACGGCCGACGGGGGATGGGCTTAGTCGATCTCGGCACGCTGTGAGTGGCCCAGGCGCCTCGCGGTACCCTGTAGCCACCAGCTCTAGCATCGAGACGGGCGCCACTCTTGGTGCCGGAGACACTTGGCCCAGGCCAGCAGCGCTCAGTTGCAGTGGCGGGAGTGAGCCGAGTCGATACTGACCAAGGTGCCATTGTCTCGGGATGGCGTGCGATGGCAGCTAGACCACCTCTAGTAGCGGCCCAAGTACCCTGTGTAGGCGCTGAGATAGCTGGTACATGCTGGGGCAAGACGCAGCCCAGTCGAAGAGCACCCAGCCTACCGAGTGGCACGGGCAAAGGTACATGGGCACAACACGCCGTATAGCGTAGTACTTGGGCAGTTACACGACCTGTCCAGCCTACTATGGTATTACATGTATCCTACGAATGAACCCCCACAAGGGTACAGCAGTCAGTACCTGATGTACCTGATCAGATCGAGTAACCCGGCAGCCTATCGGAGCTGGTCTACTCCACCGTCGACCGAAGGCTCGCCTTTCCGGCGCCGAGAACGGGGGGAGAGCGCATATGGCTGACCGACCTTGACCAGGCTCACTCTGCCTCACTCAAGAAACAGAACCACCCACAATCTTCACGTCCATTCTCGCCCTCCTCCGTCGTGTGCGGTACGGAATCGACGCCAGCTACAGCGCCAGGTCTCGCCTATACTCGCCCGATCTCCCACCCATTTATTGGCAGTGGCTGTACCAGCATGCCATGAGAGTAGTTCGGCTCGGCAGCTCGGCAGTGGAGTCTTTCAGTGGGACTGCTACTACTGTTACAGAACGGACACGAGCGCCTCTGTCCGCCAAACAGGTCTTGTTCCCCGATGTCGTCACAGCGTCTCGGCGCCTGGGCCATATCCCGTTCGTCGTGAGCCACTCGCCCCCCACCATGACCATGACGACGACGGAACGGAGCGAGGGCGAAAACAGCGGTGACGGGGTCGTCCTTCTGTGTTTGGTTTACCAGGTTGGGTGATCTGACTTACACTGTTTGCGGGTGGGGTTCTGCTCCACGGACACCTGCATCAATCAGAGAGAGTCTTTGCGTAATACTCTATCTACACGTGTTGATCACGCTATCTTGCATGAATCTATAAGCAAACACGTGCGTAAGACGGGAACGCGAAGGGCACAGAGAAGACGAAAAAGAAAAACCATGGAAATTAATAGAAGGCTCCGACAGGCGAGACTAGGTAGGCAGGCCGGCCACCCATGGTCCCATCTAGTCAGGGACTCCGGTACGCCAGAGATTGGTACACTAAGCAGAGAGGCGTCCAGGGGTTGGGCGAAGGTCCGTGGACGGTCTTGGTCACCCATTCCTCTCTCTCCCACTCACCCCACGTTGCGGCGGCCTTCCTGTTCGCCCCGCGACGATGGGGCCTAACCTAGGATGACGCGGGCGCATCGGCGTCGAACACCTTCTTGCCCAGGAACCACGTCTGCTCGACCCTCGCCTGCAGCAGCGTGTCGGCGGCCCACTCCATGTCCACCACGGCAAAGTCGGCCGAGCGTCCCGCCTCGAGCGCGCCCGCCCGCGCCTCGGCGAAGCAGCTGTGCGCCGAGCCCGCCGTGCCCGCCGCCACCGCCGCCGCCAGGGCCAGCGCGAAGTGGGCGTTGACGCGGTCCGCGAGCGCCGGCTCGCGCGCGGACCGCCGCGTCGTCGCCGTGTAGAGGTTGGCCAGCGGCGTGTGCGGCGCCGTGGGCGCGTCCGTGCCGAGGGCCAGCACCGCGCCGCCCCGGGCGAAGTCGGCGTAGGCGAAGGCGCGCCCGCAGCGCTCGGCGCCCAGCAGCGCCGGCCATGCCCGGAGGATGGCCGGGTCCGCGTGCACCGGCTGCACCGACGCCGTGATGCCCAGCCGGCCCAGCCGCGCCGCGTCCGCCGGCGACGCCAGCTCCAGGTGCTCGATGCGGTGCCGCCGCCCCGGCGTCGCGTAGCGCTCCAGCGCGTCGATGGCCGTCCGCACCGTCTTGTCGCCGATCGCGTGCAGCGCGCACTGCAGGCCGGCGCCGTCGGCCTTCCGGACCACGGGGCCCAGCTCCGCCAGCGACCAGATCGGATCGCACGACACGCCGTTGGACGAGTACGGCTCCGTCAGGCCCGCCGTGCAGCCGTCGATGATGCCGTCGCCGATGACTTTGATGCCCACCACGCGGCAGTCCGGGGTCGTCTCCGCATTGAACTGCCAGTTGAGCTCGATGGCCCGGTCGATCTGCGCCAGATTCTCCGCTTCGGTTTTGCGCGGGGTCACGAGCCAATGCACGGCGAACCGCATGGGCAAGTCCTCCTGCTGGCGGAGTGTCTGCAAGGCCTCCCATCCGTTCTCGTCCATGGCCATCTCCACCAGGCCCGTGTAGCCGGCCGCGCTGTACGCCCTGATAGCGCGTCTGATGGCCGCTAGTTTCTCCTCCATCGGCGCGACTTTGGCGATGTGAGGCCACACTATAGTGACTGCCGCCGACTCGGACAGCAGCCCTGAGGCCTTCCCGTTCTCGTCACGGTGTATTTCGCCCCCCTCTGGGTCGGCCATATCCTGCACCCCCATCTCTTCCAGGGCGGCCGTGTTACACCAGGTAGAATGCAGATCCTTGGAGTCGATGAAGATGGGCCTGGGATCAATATCGTCGATCATGCTCGCCAGTGCCTTGCCATCTGTCATCGAGTGCATCCATCCCTTAGCCAGTATCCGCGGAGTAGACGGATGCGCTGCACTTCAACACCCCAACTCAAGTCAGCAATGGATTGTCCATGTGAAATTTGTACTTCCAAGCTAGTAGAGCATGCGTGTTATAGCTCATGCAGCACTGATATGTACAGGCAAGGAGTTGTGCTCCTGGTATTAACCGAAGACCTGCAAGTGAGGGTGACTATGAAGGTTACTCACGCGAAATCCTTGATTGTGTTTCTGATATCCTCGAGATTCTTGCATGCTTCTAGCCCGGCCTTCTGAAGCGACCTATGAGAAGCGAACAAGTTAGGAACTACCACTGCGTATCGTGAAGATCTGACTCATTCCAGGGCATTGCGATTTGTATGATGGCTTCATCATTTTTTTAACCCATCCAGGAAATCAACGGTAACCGGAAATACATACTGCCCAAACATCAACAGATGCATATGTCCGTCAATGAAGCCCGGCAGCACGATGCGGCCGCCAATGTCATGTCTCGTGGCGCCGTCCGCCTCGGCCCTCAGTATCGGCTCGTCTGTGAGCGAGCCCACATGCACGATGGTCCCGGCTCCATCGACGAGCATGCACTCGGCGAACGAGTGGTTGTCGCCGCGGATGTCCGACTGGAAGAACCGCCCGTTGTGGAATAACGTTGCCATTTTGAGAAAAAAAATATATAAACACACATATATATATTTTTCAATGTGATGAGTCCGTTGATAGGGTCGTGATCGCGCTCGACTGCATCTCGTGCTGCACGCTGACTACGGCTGCAGCTCGCCTATTGCTCTCCCCCACCCGCGAAAACCCCGCCTATTGCCGATAACGGCATGCCGAAGGCGACGATGGCCCTATCCGGACCGTGATAACGAACCAAAAAGGGAACCGAATTGGGCAGAGCGAATCTGAATTTGTGTTCTCGTTGTCGGGTTGTGAGTGGATGAAATATAGCCGAGATAAATGCATGACGTGAGCGAGTGAGGAAACCCCCGACCACTCGTGGAGGTTGTAGACCATCCTTGACTGTGTCGCTAGGGTCGTCAAATTGTTAATGTAGACATCTACATAGCTGCCCAATTAACAAAACACCTTCCGGTTCCGATTCAGACATTCAAGTACTGGCAGCGTGGCATCGTTGGGTCATTGGGTCATCATGTAGCCCCATCAGCCAATTTGTCGAAATAAACGTATGGTATAGCAATAACAATCATATAAAATATATAATCGCTATATCATGACAAAGATACTCATATGAGGCCGACGAATTAAGCTCTCGATCAAGCATGACGATCTTGCGCTAGCGGATAGTAAAACTCTTGAGCGACGCGCGCGTGTAGAAGGCGGATGGTGTATATCAAGCCGGTTAGTCAGCCCATATAGGGGTCCCTAGACCAACGCCTGGAATGGAACCCCGGGGTTACGATTAGGCGTGTTCACGAGGGGAAGCGTGTCGAAATACCCCTACCGCGATTTTAACGAGGAGAATACCGAGGTGGGCAGACGTATCTCAAGATAAATGCCATGCGTACAAATAAAGTTACCGTAGCGAAGGTATTTGATGAAAGGTAGTTGAGGTTGCTTAATACCACCGTCAGACCCCATCGAGGGAGGTCATGTTTGCATCCTCATAACCACACCCATTGTCACACAACGCAAACTATATTCATCGCAAACTGTGAAACTGGTAAATTTACAGTGGGCCAGCTATGTACAAATCCATTATTGATACGGCCGAGAAAATGATTCTAGGGCCCCCCTCTCCCAAAGGGGAGTGAGTTAGACCAATGCTCCAACCAGAAACGGAGACCGTAGTCTAGATATGCTGTAAACCACCCACCCAAGTCGTCGCGAGTCGCAGTCGCCGACTCCAAACCAAATCCCGGGGCACAAATCGTTTCCGGGAGACACCCTGCCGCCGCCCAGAGCTCGTCTCCCCGAGAGAGAGAGAGAGAGAAGCGGTTAAAAAAAACAATTCGCAACAACAAAAACCACCCTCAACTCCGAAAAAGATGCAACCCGAAAAAAGCCACCGGTCCCCCCTTTTTTTGAATGAAACTACCAAATGCGTGATGCGGAAGATGTGCGCATATGTACAGCGACCGTCCTGCCGCGCAAGACGAGAACCGGCTGAACCCGGTAGGTTTCAGTCCTACTCACCCCGGGCCTTCTCCCGGCGGCGCCGCGCCAGGTACTTATCCCGGCCCCCGACACTCTCCCAGTACTTGTCGAGCAGCTTAGGCGCGACCCCCCTGAGCTTGGTCTCGGACTCCATCGTGGTCTCGCCGTGCACGGGCGGGTGCCCGACCCACTGCACCTCGAACTGGAAGCCGCCGCGGTTCTTCCGCTCGTGCCGGAGGACCTTGAAGACGTGGTAGACCTCCGGGGGCGGGTTCTTGAGCTTGTGGAAGAGCGCGCTGACCCGGCCGCCCTGCGCCCGCCAGTACTCGTACAGCATCACGTCAGCGTTCTCCTGTAGCTCCTCCTCGGCCTCCCAGGTCGCGTCCTGCTCGCGCTCGCCCGCCCACTGGACCAGCAGCTCGACGGCGCCGCTCCGGTCGCCGGCCATCCGGTGCTTCAGCAGTCTTTCGATTTCGCGTTCCTCGCGAGCATCGTCTTGCTCTCCGCCCTGCGCTTGCTGAGTCGACGTGGTCTCCTTCTGCTTCTCCTTGCCTTTATTCCTTGAAGGGCGCTTGTTGACCACTTCGCTTCGGGTGGTGGATGTTGAAGGGGCCGGGGCATCGGCAGTGGTAGTATTGCCGAGTAGTTCTACAGAGAGAAAGCAAAGCAGTAAGTAAATGGAGGCCGGGATTGCGGAATCTGAGCGGGCGCAAGCTAAATGGATCAGATGCATACCTAAACCCCCCATAGGAGCTTCGGGTGCGCGCGAGTCTGGTTGTGTACGAGCGGCACTGGCCGGCTTTGCGCGAGCCGGGTTCGTACTTGGGTTGGCTCGGGTGGATGCCGGCGAATCCAATCCATCTCCTCGGGAGCTCAACGACGGCCGGCCGGGGCGTCCTAACAACATGATATGTCAGCCCACAGTTCGGCCACCTCGGTACCTGGTACCCGGTATGCGGATATAACTGAGATGTCTTACGTCTGGCAGTCTGCGAGCGATCGGACCTGGCACCTATAGAACCAGGCGTCACGGACGAGACGCGCGATGCTGCGGTTCGTCGCGAGACGGGCGTTTTTCGCGAGGGAATGACGTCGTCATCGTCGTCGTCGCCTGATCCGACGGTTGTTCCAAGTTAGCCGGTCGCGTCCCCGCGGTTGTCTAGAATTATGGACGCATGCAACAACGACGGGCATACTCACCGCCAGCAATGTATTCGTAGGGATCGCGCTTGGCTTTCCGTTTCGTGCTTCTCGCCTCGGACCCAGCGCCGTTGAGGGATACCCTGTTGGCCTGGCCGGGTGAGCCGAAGATGTTGAGGAGGCCCGACATTTATACGGTCGATTTCGGGCACCGGTATCGAAGCCGATGCAATGCAATGTCAACCAACAACAGGCAGGGGTGGCAGGGAGGGCCCAGTCAGTTGGTGTTTGGCAATGTGTTACACGACCGGACCGGGATAATGCGACAAGTCGGCAGGTCGGGGGAAAAAGAAAAAAGAAAACCAGAAGAGGATGGGTATGATGACAGCGGCGTGGGTGCCGTTGCAAGTTGCAAACAGGCGGATGGAATGGGATGGAACGGGCTGGTACTGCCAACCGGTAGATGTCGTGTCGTGGTTCGTGGTTCGTGCCGTCTGTCGTCAGGACGCGCACGCGGGAGTTGATACTTAGCAGATACTTGCTGTTGTCGGTCGGTTGCTACGCGGAGCGAGTTGTGAGCTCAACAATGGGCCCACGATGCGATGTGCTGCGCGCGATGTAACCAAACCGCGGTACCAGCATGCAAGAAATTCAGAACACTCCGAGTAGAGCCACTAACCCACCCAGGTTAGTAAAGCTGTAGTTAACCAGCCGGTGAGAATACCGGTACTTAAGTACGCCGTACTTAACTTACCTAAGAGCGATACCAGCCAAGTACTTATAGGTACAAAAGAGGTATTGATACCTGAGACGGTGAGGACACCTGGAATCATCTCGAAGCTAGAAGAAGATTAATATCAAGCTCCTTACCCACGAGGTACTGCTTACTCCTTCTACATTTATATACCTACCTTAATTCATGATGCACACCAAGTACTTAAGTAGGTAGGTCGGTACATTAGAGCAGGTACCTAATGCCAGCCACAATTCGCTGAGCTGGCAGCTGGTTTCGGCCTGGCGCGTTTATTGGTCACCAGCATTTCAGCCCCACCTTCCTGAAAAGGCAAGTAAGTCTCCACATGTACCCGAGTACTCCGACAATAAAGCAGCATCTACGTAATAAAGATATAAACAAAACAAAACCCGCTTCGCACACATCCATCTTCATCGTCAAATTATTCAGCAATAATCCGCGAGGTCTGATTTCTACAGCTTGAAGACATTTTGAATTTCCTACCTAGAACGTAAACCAAGTTGGAGTACCTAGCTGCGTCCTTGATATGTACCTAATCTTTGCTGCCCATGTATGAGGCTGCTGTCACGGAACAGAACTGCAGCGCTAAACCACAACACCACCCAACGCAGAAACGTGATCAAGTCGGAGACTCGACCATTCTGCAGTTGCTTATATGCGTACTGTATCAGCTGCCTTAGATGGTCCGGATACGCACATCGGTTTCGCGGGATTGGCCAGGCGACAGGAACTCCTCCGCCAGGTCCTGCTTATGGCCTTCAACGAATCCCGACAGCGCGAGCTCGATAACGGTATTTAGGAAGATACTTTTCTCCGGCTTTCTTCGCAGCCATTCCTCAACCAAAACCAGTTTTGTACTCTTAGATAACCGACGACTGTTTACGATGGCATCGAACAATGCTAGTTACTCTTACATCCTACTAATAATAGTATTATCTGCAACAAGCTACCTAACATGAACTATCATATCAATAGTGAGCAGCACGACCCAAGTGTTCCTAACACAGGTCTTGTCTTTACTTTCTGTTCAAGCCAAACCACTGGCTTGCGAGAGAATATACCGGCGTAGTCTCAATTTCAGTATCGAATACTGCCGGAGGGATAAAAAACCCTACTGCTGCATTAAGTAGGGAGAAAACGCAGAGTGCATATGAGGCTCATCTGTTCAGGATTCACGCCTTGTTTGCCATATCGCCAAAGAGAGGATTAGAGCGTCTCACAGTAAGACAGAGGCAGAAGGGCCGCGATGGGGACTGCATCCCTCTCCAAGCGCTTGTCGATATGGATCAAGGGGAGTGGACAGAAGACAGAGAACTAGAACAAAAAAATGAGTCTTAGAAGAGGAAATAGAGGCAGTGCTCAATAAGAGAGCCCGGACGAGGAATTACATGATTATACCTGTACTTGGTGCCCCGTCTCGTAGCGTACTATTTTAGTTTAGGAGTGTTCTTCAATAGGAAGACCCTGAGTAACTTGTAATTCAGGTTACCGCGAAGGTGCCGATTAAATAGCGAGTAATATAAGTTCTTAGTATATAAATCTGTTAAACACACACACACACACACACACCTATATATATCTATATAATTTTAAAATCAAAACTATGTAATCTATTAATCTTCTTTTATTTTTAAGCTATTATAATCTATTCCAATTAGTAGTGACCGACTTCTGTTACTCCTTCCCTCTTGAGACAAAACCACCCGACCAAATAACCATTTATGTTTTGTGATTCCTGGTCCGACATTTATGCACTTGAAGCTATCTGGTTGATTGGCATCGCTAGCGTCCCTTTCCACTGAAAGTGATTTAGATGAGCTATCTGTTGAAGGAGGAGCTTGATGGGGAGGCTCGTCTGATTGAGAGTAGACTTCCGGAGATCTGTGTTTGGAGTGCAATCGTGCCGGTGCCTGGGTGTGTGCCTGAATGGCCTGTCGTAAATGTGATCTTCCGACCAGCTGATAGATCTTAGA
Organism: Xylaria palmicola; assembly: GCA_022385595.1. Classification (NCBI taxonomy): domain Eukaryota; kingdom Fungi; phylum Ascomycota; class Sordariomycetes; order Xylariales; family Xylariaceae; genus Xylaria; species Xylaria palmicola. The sequence continues at coordinate 797,008 of MU281334.1, read as the reverse complement.
TGTAAGTATAACGGCGTCGAAATCGAACATCATGCTGACACCCGCGGTGTTCTCGGAAATAAAACTCGCAGAGTCTTCGAGGCAAATTATTGAGGAAGAGCAGTCCTTTGCTTGTTGTAGGATAGACTGGCTCTCTTCACGTAGTAAGAGATCCTGCTGCTGTGCGAGGGTATTGCTGTGATTTCATTAATATGACGTTGAAACGACATCGGAGATACGGTTCATAATTAGTTACCATTGTACAGCTTGTAACAGCAGGTTCAACGCGTTTACCTGCCGATCGAGCAAGACCGAGAAGTCCAATATTTCCTTCTCGCCCCAGAGAAATGTCAGTCTCTGCTGTGGGGACATATTATTCCCGCTAGTTTGTTCAAGATCGTTTAATCGCTTTTCGAGAGCCGTTACCAACGGACCAAAACAGTCGAGAGCGTTATCAATCTGTCCTGCTAGAGGCCGATATCTCGGATCGCGCCCGTGCTCGGGATTGTCCCATATGGCCATTTGGTCTAGGGCCGACTGAACCATGTATAGCTGCCCGGTAATAGTAGAGAATACCAAGGGGACATCGTGATATCTAGCCTTGAATGATATCAGCCGTCCGATGCATTTGATAACCACGTCGCCTAAGGAGACCACTGTCCCAACCACCTGGACAATTGTAACTGGGTCCATTCCTGTAGACAGTGGCGGGAGAGTTTGTCTGGCAAGCGAACCGTTGAAACCAAGTCCGTGAAGAGAAGCAGAGAGAGCCAGGTCTCTTAGAAGAGAGAGACGGTTGAGTCTGCCCCTCTAAGGCGGTGCACTAGGCACATAGCAAAGCTTCAAGCCTATACTCAATTTTGAAGTGTAGAATTTGCCATGGCTCAGCCTACCTCTTAGCGCTTATCGCCTACAGTTGTCAGCTTGCGATTGGCACATCCGTGGCCCATATGGTGACCAGAAGTCTGGCCTCAGAGATAGGCTCATCCAATCGCAGCCAAAGTACAGCAAGCCACGCATCCGCCACCGAATCGAGATGCAGTGTTTCACTCTCACGCTACTTCTTCACTGTGATGAAAGCACGGAAACCGATGGCAAAATCTCATATATCCATATACTGCGTGTATCCATACCTATGTACCTTATATACGTTCCAAGCAATATTACCAACACCCCTAAAAGCCCCGCTTCCAAAATTATGTATGTACACCAAATCTCAAAGAAAGCGCCATAGGTACCGCCTCGCCCGAAGCCCCCTTATAGTACAATGGCACCGAGGAGGACGGGGAGATGGGGCGAGAAGAAGAGTGATTAAGAGAATACCAATGAGGCAAGGCCGAACAACATATACCCAGCCAGCTGTTTGTCCCGCGCGCTATAGCCCCGAGTCGATCTTCACGAGGCCGCTGTTGTCCCAGTAGTGGCGCCACAGGGCGCAGTTGGCGTTGAAGGCCGTCTGGTCGAGGAGGTTGATCTGCGCCTTCTGCTCGGGCACGCGCTCGAGGAAGTCGACGCTGAGCCCGCCGCTGACGTGCCAGGCGATGTGGCAGTGGAAGAGCCAGTTGCCCGGGTTGTCGGCGCGGAACGCGAGCACGAGCCAGCCGCCGCCGGGCAGCATGGTGACGTCGCGGCGCGTCGGGTTGGCGCCCTTGAGCCCGGCCACGTCGGCCTGCGTGAAGGTGCCCGCGCCCGTGGCCGAGGCCCCGAGCACCAGGAAGTCGTGCCCGTGCAGGTGCATCGGGTGCGGCACGATGGAGAGGTTCTCGATGACCCAGAAGGTCCACACGTCCTTCTGGTTCACCATGACCACGTTGTTGGACGCCGGGTACGACGTGTTGCCCCGCAGCACGTAGTCGACGATCGGCCGGTCCCAGTCCACGTTGATGGACGAGCCGTTGACCTTCCAGATCACGAGCGGCGACGTCTCGAGCGTCACGTCGAGCGTGTTCGCCTGGCTGAACGTGAACTGGTCCAGTGGCGCCTGGCGGGTCACCACGGGGGCGTAGTCCAGCGAATCGCGGCATCCGGGGTTGGGTGGCACCGTTCCGGGGTTGGTTGGGATGCCGTTGGGCACCGACGAGTAGCGTACGATGGCTGCTGGCCCAGGGTTCAGCGAAGAGCCGCAGAGATTGGCCCCCGGCAGGGTGACGTTCATCCAGTAATTTCCGGGTGTCTGCGTCGCCTTGATAATCACGTCCAGACGTTGACCGACACCGAGGAAGACGTTGTCCACGGTAACCGGGTTGACCGGAACCAGATCAGTTTGGATGACCGTCATGTTGTGCCCGACGATCGACACTTGGTAGTTGTGCTCAACAGAGGGGTTGATTAGTCTCAGGCGATGCGCCTTGCCAGGTGTCAGCGTAATCCTGGAATAGGAACCGCCACTGCCAGCCGGGTTGATGTTGGCGCCGTTGAACAAGACATTGTCACTCGGTGGCGGGGCAGGGGTGTGCTGGGTCTGAACCAGCAGTTCATCGGCCGTCTTCAAGTAGTAATCGTAAATAGGGTATGCTCCCAGGTCGATGTCATAGGGTTGGGAAGCTGGCCCGTTGATGACGATGGACCCGAAGACACCGTTGCCATATTGTGCCGAGAAATGAGAGTGATACCAACTGCTTCCATACTGGGTCAGTCTGAAGGTGTACGTCTTTATCCCTCCTGGCGGGATGGGACATTCCGTTACACCATTGGCGCCGTCTTGGAGGTTGGTGCGCATCTGGCGCATGCCGTGCCAGTGAATCGAAGTGCCATTGAGGCGGAGGCTGTTTCTGACAATTATCACAACAGTATCTCCCCAGTTCGCCGTCAGAGTGGGTCCGGGGAACTGGTTGTTGATGAGCATTACTTTGCTCTTGACTCTCCCGTCTGGACCGGTCCAGTTGTCATGTTCCTTAATTTCCCAATTGAACTAGTTGACGCGTCAGTTGCTGGCTTCGGATGTCTCACTTCACCAAAACCGGGGAATTTTGCGGAACTTACAGTCCTGATGATACCTGGCGGCGTCTTGGCCTCATAATCGGTATTGATATCAAAGCCCGTGGTCCAGCAGGCTCGGTTTGAAGGAGTATTACAAGTCCCAGGAGCTCGAGCCTCGAGCGTGTTTGGCTGGGGCGGGGCGCATTGACCTAGCCTCGCGAGGAGACCGGCCAAGAAGATCCTGGCAACAGGAATGGAAAACCGCATATTGGGACAGTAGAGTCTTGAGGCTCTGGTAAGGAACGAATAAGGGATCGCCTTTCACGGCTTCGCTGCAATGGCAAATTGCGCTATATACAATTGAAGGCGCCACAAGCGAATGGAGTGATCAAAGATGGAATGAAAACGGTGGTTGAGTGGCATTTGACTCACATTTATAGAGCGTCGAGAGGCTTTCGTTATACTACTAACGTATTGGCATGAAGCGCCCAACGGCTCCATAGTCTTACACCAGACTTCCATCTTTGTCCATACAGCCGACCCGTGAGGCCAAGGCCCCCTCCCATGTTGGTGATGGCTGCCGCCGGCGCATCCGACGACGGGATACGGCGCGTAAACGATGATCAGGCCCAAATGGCCACTCCTGAATGGCAAGATTCCGCGCGAGGACCGGCTGAAGGGTCGTAGGCTGGGGTTGGTGATAGGGTCGAGACTCAATAGTTCGGGTCCCGTGCAGATGAGAAATCAGGCTACAGAGCAGAGAAGGTGCTCCGAGGGATTACACACTGGTCTTTCTACCCCTGTGACGGTCTCCAGCTCATTGAAGCGTGCCTTGAGGGCTGTGGTCGCGTGGGCCCTCAATGCACACGGTGGTGTGGAAGACGGTGGTGTAGGGTGTGGACGCCGAGACCGAGCGAATGTGGTCAGAGCGACTGGGCATCGACGTGAGCCCAGAGGCACTAGCTCGCTCGTCTCTGGTCTCGTGGCGGCTCAGTGCTGAACGTTTGTCAAGGTATCCAGCGCGGTTCTGGTCAGAGCTGGATGAGGCTGACGCGAGATTGCGCTAAAGCTCAGGCTCGTATTTCGCCTGGGTCAGGTCGGCATCCAAGTGGCGTATACAGCCATCTCACTTGAATCAAGAGATGGCTTCACCGATTCCACGACGATGCCCGTGGTCGTCGCTTAGCCAACTCGGTCGTATGGGACGGCATCAACCGCCCGGCCCGCTTTCAACGCAATACTCATGCGCGACGCATGCGGGTGAGCACAAACATTCATGTTTGGAAAGCGAGTATATACTGTGGATATGTCAATGAAGTGCTATTTACGGGGTAGTAGCCGTGGAGGCATCTAACCTAGTTCTCTCATAGTCTCGTGTGCCGTTCGGCTGGCGTCGCCCAAATGTGAATTTTTAGTGGCGTTAAGCTCTTTAGTGGCGTGAAGGAAAAAGAAGCCGAAAGCGGGTTGCCGATTAAGTCGAAGATTGGAAGCATTATAATGCGGCACAGTTCGACAGCTCTATCGGAAAGTTCGGGCTGCGGTCTGTTCTCTATAGCATGAAGGGTGCGGTGGGAGAGTGTCTCTCGTAAGACAGGCAGAACTGTCTAGCGAATGGTAGCAACGGCAATCGTGTGGCGGAGATGTGCGATTTGTGATTCGGCACGATCCTCTAGGACGGCGCAGGACCTTTTCCCAAGCACTACCGCGCCTAGTGGATGAGAAGCTGGGGTGGCCGTGGCGCAAGCAGCATGAGCCTTTGCATCTTCGTGCAACCCCAAGCAGCATTCCGATGGGTCCAGCCTGCTTCATCATTTGAGACATCTATACTTTGCGATCGTGTAGAAGCTACGCAGGAACACAGAGGAGAAAAGCCGATAGGAGCTATGACATAGCTACGGCAGCGGGACAATTCTCAGTCTGCACCAGCAAGGAGGAGCGTGACATGGGTCAGTCAGTACGCCTTGGCCTCTTGATGCAAGGACAGTTGCGTTCGAGTAAAAATAGGCATCGCCCCGAATGATACGGTGACAGTGGAGGGGACAAGGATCGAGTGTGCATTGGTAATATCTGCTTGTGGTGTGGCCGCATCCCCGTTTTTGTTTTTTTGTTCGTTAGTTCCCAGGGCTTGCAGGAGGAAATCAGCAATCAGCCGCATCACAATGCTGGTGTGGATGGCTGAGGAGGGACCCATCAGCCCGGTTCCCCCCTCACGATCCTCACGATCTCCCGCCCCTTAATGCAGCCTATTACGGTTGTTACACTCTCTCCAGGCACGAAGCTCGCTAGCTTGCTCCTTACTTGGCTACCGAGCGAACTCTTTCATACGTGTATACCTGTGCTGGGTATTCCTACGAGCTTGGGCGCTTGGGTTCTGTCCCCGTTCCCCTTCCTAATCTCCACATTCGTCAGCTGTGCCGCGACTGTACTGGCCACTATCTCAGCCCTCTCATCCAGGGGCGCGATACCTGGCGTCTTGTGGCGGGAGCCGCCTGTCGCCAAATACCTACCAGCTCCGAGACGCCAAGTCGGGCTTCCTGCGCTGCCTAACCATCGAGGGTGTGAGTGATGTGCAATCGACCCGAGACTGGCTGCCGCGATGCGCTCTACTCAAGCTTATCGGAAGAGGCAGGTAGATCTCACCATCGTTGCATCCGGATCGACGCTTTTCTCCGAGAATGTTTTAAAAACTGTTGGCTTGAATTTGGTTTGGGGAATAGATCTTCCCCGACCCTTGAGCCACGCGACGTGGCGTAAAGCTCGCCGATGCAATAACGGATCCTGGGTGCGCCAGCAGTTGAGCTACATTGAGTCGGGTTTCTCGCTACCTCGCCAGCCCAGCGTCATCGAACATAACATGGGTGAAGCCGCCGTAGCATCGATCTTGACCGGCGTCGTCCCATGATCACGCCGTTAGATTGGCTATCGAATATTGGTTGTGGCTCCAAGCCCGCCTTGGTAGTCTTGGACTTCCGCTGTCGGATTATTTTTACGCTCCGGGTCGATTCGATTACCTCAATGACCGGTTGAGAGGATCTTGGCAGAGACATGCCGCATCCTGGTCTCCAAAAGGTTACCGTATTCACGAATTACCCCGCCGTCCTCGCGTACCTGATGAAGGAGGGGTCGTGCGTTGCGGCTGACGTGCAGCTAAGGTGTCCAGGTAGGCATTTCCTAACTCCGTTTAACTGAGCGGCACGACGCGCTCTGAGTTACCTAACTTCGGCTGGAGTAGTATGAAGATATACAAATACTCTCGTCATCCTCGTGCGTATGCGCGCGCACCTGTGCGCGGACCGAATAGCAGAGTGCCCAGGCTACCTACCTAGGTAGGTAGGTTTTCCTGAAGAGGTGCCCAGTGAGCAAGGGTTCGTATTACCTGAGTGAGTCACGATAGCAACGTTGCTTAAGAGGCTTGGTTCTCACGTGGGCCAAGGTCGCCTCGGAAATTATTTGGATGTCATGCTTAAGTCGCGATGTTAGGGCTGACAATGATGAAGGAGTCAAGGGGTATCGGCTTAGTCTATTCATCAAGCGATCGTGGCCTGATCGGAACCTACGTACCTGCTGATTTACATTGTTGATTAGTGCACTTGATATGCTGATACCGCCTACGATAAGAACCTCGTGCATATTGGTGAGACTGCAGGTGATTACTTTCGGCGAAGCTTCTGAAGCGATATGAACATATTCCGGCGCGTTGCCATAGGGTAGAAGTTCCACATTAGTCAATGATTAGTGAACCCAGCCAAGTTTCTAAAACATGATTCAAGTGCCAATACAGAAAGCCACCTACCTACAACCTCTGTACCATCGGCTGGACGCGGTGTCATTCGACGGTATAGAGAGGTCGTAAAACGTTCCCGGTATGTGGGGACATCCGAGCTCCCGTGCAGGTGGTTCCGCTACTAGTACCATCCCAAGAGGCGGGAGACAATATGGGGATAAAGTGCCCAGGGGTCAGGAACAAGAGTAGGAGTGTATCCCGTGTCTTCCGGTTTCTACCTTTTCCTTCGTATAGTGGGCTAAATAGGTTGTATTGCGGATGGAATCGATAGTTCTGCTTCGACCAAGAAGATTCCTAGCCGCAAAAGTTAGGTCGTTTCCCATCCCGCCTGTGCATGCTGCTACCTTCGGCAAGGTCAGAGCGTTGGCCCTTGACCTAGGGACCAAAACGTTCAACTCGAAACGTAACGACTACCCTGCTAACCGGACACTGAAGTGGTATCAAGTAGATTATAATGATGATTATGTAACACACCACCCCTCGTTGCGAGCGCTTATATCTAACACTCGCATCCCTCGAGGAGCCAAGGGAGAGCAAGGAGGCACACACAACTCCATCATCTCTCTTCCCACCGATTCCACTGATCAATGCATTCCCCTTTGGACGTTAAACATAAAAGTGGCCAAGTTCCCTGAATGCATGAAAGTCAGTCCTCCTGTAAGGCAGCCGTGATGACTTGGTTGCCGCTAAGGGAGCTATTTTGACAGGGGCTCATCTTATAAGTTTCCTTCTCTTTGGCTCGGATTATTGTTTTCTTGATTTTCTCGCGCGGAAGTCATCTTATTGCCACTCAAGTACGATAAGTTTATCGTGCTAGGATTGAGCGTGTGTTAGGTACAATATTTACTGCAGATGATCAGGTCTTCGACTGGACAACATTCTAATTCTGGCGATGTCGCGGTAGATTGTTGCATTTCTGTTCCGTAACGGCGTAGCTAGGACGACCAGTGAATATAAGATTGCATTAAAAGAGTCAGGGATTGTTGTAGAGGCCTCTAGGACTGTCTCCCTGGGGACCCGAGAATGGAATTCACTATACCAACTTCGACTCGCAGGATTAGGTCTATAATGTGGCTTACCCCACAAACCCGGGACCAAGTTCTATTATTAACAACATGTAGTTCACACGCATAATCGAAAAGCTAGCTCTGTATTGCTAAACCCCAGCTTGTATAGCTATCAAGCCATGTATTAGTTATCATCAATATTTCATTGGTGACTACCAGTTTAGAAGCAATCTACTGTTTCATGATGTGAAGTGCCGCTATTGCACTTCATGAATGAACCTTTTATTGACCCTTTTTGAACCCTTACGTCAAGGCCCGTTGATGTCTATCATAGTATCTTGCAAACAACAGACGAGCACTACCCATATTTACGATCAGGCTCGATCATACCATGGTCATACAAAGCGCTCGGAGCCTTACCATCGCTAAGCACAAGCTCCACTCTCCCCTCCGCACCCGCCTCTCTAATGGCGATGTTGAGCCCCCAGATCTTCGATCCTTTGACACCCGCGCTCGTATTCGTGAGCAGGTCTGTGGGCCGCGAGTTCAGCGCCAGACACATAAGCTCACCCAGCCGTCCCCACCTCTTGCTGGTCCGTCCCCCATACACACGAAGCACGACTAGATGGACCAGCACGAGCAGGTAGTGCGCGAAGAGCACGACCCAGGACAATATCGTGGTGATCTCACCGAAGCCGTATGAGTATACGTGATCGAAGTGGCCAGAGGTGAGCAGCGCGTAGTCTCCGAGGTCCTGGACCTTCTGGAAGGGGGGCTCGGCTCGGTCGTAGTTCGTATCGGCCCGCCACGGCCCTCCCTCGTGCCACGCGACGCGCCAGGCCCGGCCGCTGGGCACAGTGGCGAGCGCCGCGGTCAGGACGACGGTGAGCCCGGAGGCCAGTTTGTTCCTCGACGTGGCGTAGGTGAGTCCGGTCTCGTCGTTGAGGTACTGCGCGAGCAAGCCGAAGACGGACGTCGCGTTCGCGGTCACGGGGACCCGCTCGCGGCCGTGGAGGCGCTGGTCCAGGAGGCTGCCCCATGCCGGGTCGATGCGGATGAGGTCGTCGCCGGCGCCGCTCACGTTTCCGTACGTCGTCGTCATCGTCTGGTTGGCGTTGATGACGACAGAGTGCTGGATCTTGGAGCCAGCGTCCAGCGGCAGGATCCAGGCGTCCGTTCCCACCCAGCGCGCGTCGACTAGGCAGATGCTCAGGTCGTCTCCGTCCAGGTACAGCGTCTCGCGCGTCCAGATGGCCACGGAAGCATTGATCGAATCCGGCAGGTACTCGTTCACATCAATGAAGCCAAGATGCGTCTCACTGTCCAAAGCATCCTCGAAGACGGCTCTCGGCACCGTGAAATTGAATTGCGGATAGAAATATCGCAGTAGCCGGAACTCGTAGTACGGAGAGTCGGTCATGCTCCCCTGCACACTTTCAAGAGTGTCCGAGCACTGGGTAATGACCCGAGGCTGCTTCATAGGAATCACATCGCCATTCCCATTGCGTAGATTGGCAACTAGCTTAAAGGGATTCTTAATCCAGCTGCGCGAATCGTTACTGTCGTAGAGAAGAATGTTTTCTACCAAAGACAAAGGGGTGGTAGTGACAGTGAGCTGACCATATTTCAATCCCGAAAAATAGTTCATGGTCCGGAGATCTGTGTTGGAGATGGTGAGGTTCACCGTATCTGGCCAGTTGTCTATATCGCCAAAATTTGTGTATAAAGCAGCACTACTATCGGTCAAACCGTAGTACGGACAACGACTAGAGTTGCTGGGGCCCGACGTCGCATTCATACAGACGTCGGGCACGGTGGAGAGATCAATTTTCGCTGGAAAAACTGAGGTTGAAGGCGATATCGCGTAACCTGCTATCCCGGGTGAGGCTTCGCCAGTGTTAAACCAGATCTCGTCCATCTTTACGGGGTGAGCTCGCCATCCGAGTTTGGGTAATATGACAATGCCGGAACTGGCGCCGGCTAGCGTGGCCAAAACAAACGAGACGATTAATAGCAGAGCTAGTAGGGCCGAGTGCATGTCGGTGGAACGGAGGCATGACCAAAATTCAGAGGTGAAGAGGTAGAGCGGCGAAGTCAGCTGGAAGGGGGCGGCAAGGAATCCGTACGGTATACCACGGTGACCCAGCAAGCCACGACGTATGTGATATATCACTATGTTGAATAACGAGGCAACGATTAATGTCTCGTGGACTTTGGCCGCCAGCAGGAGTGCGCCTATCTGATCCGCTGTCGGATTCCAGGACACATGATTCAGGTACAATATCAACAGAGTAGTAGTGGCGGCGAGCGCAGGAAACTGGAAGGCGAGGAACTGTCCTATTGTAGGAGCTCTTGAACTGCTCCGGATCATCTTTCGCCTCTGAGGAAGTGACGGGGCCTTCATTGGAACTTCGTCATTGGTATCAGCCGGGCCGTTGTCGCTTGCCTGTTGGGTACTAGTCAGACGAACCGTGCTGGGGTTTTGTCCGCCCAATGTGTCTCCCATGACAGATTGCCCCGATGGTTGCTGGTCGTTGTGTGGTTCGGAGCCATCGCTGTCCCAGTGCTCACCACTGTCAACGGGCTGGATGTGGTACTGTTGTGAGCCCAGTCTTATTCCAGTTGCCCCGATGAGGGACCGTTGGCTGTTTGGAGCGGACATGCTGCAGGGTGGATGTCCGAATCGCTGAAACGTTTGATTTCGGGTGGTCTGAAGAACGTGCGTATAGGCGAACCGGTTGTAATGTCGTCCTTTCAAGCTATAGAGTGCAGTATAGAGGCCTTGTTGTCTGCTGTGTCATCTTGTAGCAAGGATATAAGCAACGTGGCAGCGGGTTCGATTTAGGGGGTGAGGTCCTACAGGGCGTTAATAGTGCCACATATGGGCGCACAACAATTCCAATCACCTACGCACGCCCCTACTCGGATGTATTATATATATTATACTTAAAATAGAGCGACAATTAGTATCACTCGGATAAATGTGATTAGAGGACTCGTTGCATGATTGAATGATACGGGGACGCCTTGTGGTCGATTCTGGGTTGTTGAGCAGAGAGACGGCCGACGATCGTTTTCACGCAAAGCCGAATTGTCGATTGTATAACGCGTACAGTGCTCGTTTTATTCTTAGTTTTCAATTTCGCCTTAGGACTAACTAAAGATTCCGCATGCGACATTAATTCGTGGGGGCCAGTATCACCTTGGGCAGATAAAAGATGGGTGCAAGGTATGCCTAGAGCAGGGACTCAGCCAGTCAACTAAGTTAGGTGACACCAGTATAAATCACCGCGCAGCCATAATGAGCCACCAGACGCTTTCATACCGAGTATCCAATAATGCATAGTACCTTATTAATGTATGACACGTATGTTTTCTAGCTGTGCGTCACGTATAACGGCTTCACAGTCTTTGCATCCCAGCTGAATCGGGATAAACATAAATTTGCATTCAGTAACGAGCAAACTAGAGCTCGCGGCGCGCTGTATGACAGGGTGCCCCTAGGCGCCCGTGATCTCCTGAACGAGGACGTAGTGCGACCCCCCGTGGAACGTGGTCACATAGCCAGGGAGCTTGCCGACCGCCCTGGCCTCGTACACTTCGGCCTTCCCGTTGATTGTGATCATCGCCTTCCCGCTGCCACTCAGGCGGGGCAGCAGCACCGACCCCACAGTCCCTTCGGGTGCGGTGACGTTGACGCCATAGGACGCCCCGGCATCCCCAACCGCCCAGGCGGCCCGGAACTTACCCAGGGCCGTGGTGAAGCCGCCCTCGGCGGACTGGAGGTCGCCGAACTGCGGCGCGAGGGACCACGTCTGGCCGGCCGGTCCGGTGACCGTCAGCCCGACGACGTAGTTCGTGAGGGCGCTGGTCGGCCCGGCGCTCCAGCCGTGGGCGTGACTGGTGTAGCTCGGGTGGCTGTAGCCGCGGTTGAAGCGGTACGCGAACGAGCCGTCCGCCAGGTAGCCCTCAATCACGGTGGACCCGGTCCCGTTCGGGTGATTCAGGTACCACCCCCAGGAGCGGCGGATGAGGTCCAGCGCGCGCGGGGCGTGGCCCGCGAGGAAGTGGGACTGGATCTCGAAGGAGGATATGAAGGGGGATATTTGCCCCGGCAGCTCGGGCGACACGGCGCCGAGGGCGTTCCAGTTCTCAACTAGCCGGGCGGAGATGCTCTGGTCTTGCGCGGCCGTCGTGAGATTGAAGAGGACCGCAAGGGAGTTCGCGTCCTGCGGGTAGAGTCTGGTGGCGGTGGCGTTATCCCGAAACGCGCCGTACGACGAGTCCCATAAGTGGGTGTTGATGGCGGCCGAGAGCGCGGCCGCGCGGTCTTGGTAAGTCGCGCTGAGGGCCTTGTCCCCCATGCGGGCCGCGAGGTAGGAACTCGTTGTTAGAGTTCGAAAAAGTCTTGCATAGCATCAGCTCGCGCCCGTACGTTCTAGCCCGAACAGGGATAGATGAGGGCGTACTCACATAACATTCGCCTCGGTGTTGTTGAAGCCCTGCACCAACCGCGCCCAGTCCCTTGTGCCAGTTACGACGAGGAGACCCGAGGTGTCGTCCACCTTGCCGTATATATACTCAATCGCCTTCTGGTGCCGCTGCCAGTTGTGCACCAGGAAGTTGGTGTCGTTTTCATACAAGATGTAGTTGTAAGTGCCTATCAGTGTCCACATATGGTAGGCTACGAGCACGTCAGCTTGTCAGCGACCTGGCTCTGTCGTCGCGGATACTCACTGTCACTATTCTGCTGCAGCAGAGGCGGGCCAGCCTCGGGGAGGGACCCGTCTTTGTTCTGGAAGCCAGCAATTAGCAGCTTTACGTCTCGGTTGCTGGTGGTATCATACCTGATAGTCGTACATGACTTGCAGCGCGTTCGCGACGCTGTCAAGTTCGCCAACGCTGTAGAAAGCCGAGGGCACAGCAACACCCATATCCCCTGGCCAGACGGCGCGGTCGCGCTTCGCCCCATCGACGATGATTGTGCTCCCGTTGCCGAGCCTCCCGTTGTTCGACCAGGAGTTCTTGACGATGGGAATCGCCCTGCCGGTGTTGACTGGGACAGTGTTGGTCTGGAGTGTGTATGCCCCAGCATACCAGATCTTGTTCAGCGTCTCATCGCTGCTACGGAAGTACCCCTGGTACGCCCGCAGGTTGGACCACGTCGGCTGGAAGGCGATCTCAAGAAGGACATCCGACACATTAACGGTGGTACCCGTCGGGCCGGAGTAGGAAAGGGTGAAGTACCGAAACCCGCCGCGCAACTTCTCGAGCGGGACCTCATAGCTCGCCGACCCCGGGCCCGTTATGTTGACGGTGAGATGGCCGTCGGGTGTGGACCCCCCATTAGAGTAGTCCGAGTCGGAGCCGATCCAGTTCTTCGCCTCCGTCCAGGCGAGGCCTATAGCCGCGGCGCCGTCACTCGCATAGTCAAATGATATGATGCCGCCAACCTCCTGTTCAAAGTCCAAGACGACCTGCGGGTGATTGGCCGACAGGGTGACTGAACCATTATAGGGGGTAGCGGACGATAAATCACTTGACAGCACCGTCTTTGGCTTCACGCTGCGAGAGTCTGGCGCGTAGTTGTATGCATCCCAGTCGCCGGGGAAGGCTGGTTCGAGCGGGCCAGTGCAAGTGGTTTTTCTCCAGCATGACGCCGCCCAGCTTCCACAGACCAGGGAGTATGCGGCGAGCACCCTTGGGACCCTCATATTCCAACTAGCTGTAGTGACTCTCGGGCGACGGAATAGTATGCCAGGTCAGCCATCAGCCAACAGGAGTTTGCGTAAAGGGGTCGCGCAGCTAGGCTTTCCGATGCACCATGAGCTCGCTGCCAGCCATTTCGGGTCTATGAACCCCTACTTGTAGCCATGGGTATTTGGTAATAGACTGGCGATCGTCGGTCTAAGTCTTAGCGAGGTCACCCCTTTGAGAACGATACTCCTAAGACCCACTACCCCTCACACTCACAGGGCGACCTTGGGGATTACAATCCTGTTGCGTTCTTCGGAATAGGTAGAGCGAGAGTTTGTGCATAGATGAATTCGTCTTATCAGGCTGAAGAATGCGGAGACGTTAAGCCGCAGTCTATAGGTAGGGTTTCTAGTAGCGAGCGGCACTTGGGCCTTGTAGGAAGCTGAACGTTAGGTTGCGCCTTTCATACTCAGTCCACAGAGAACAGTAGCACGGAGGCGATGATCATCACGAGATTGCCGAAACCTGACATCTCGTGGACGTGCGGTACAACTCGGTCCAATGGGCACCGAGGGCGTATAAATTATCTCCGTTCGTCTTGGAGAACCTGATTCCGTGGCTCAAGCTCGTCTTTAAATACGTCTAAACAAAAGCAACTAACGTTACTAGGTAAGAACAAACGGCCGTTACCCGTTGTATAGTAACAGGCATCAAAACTGCTATTTTCCGCTTTAAGCCTCATCGCTGTTGCTGCATGCGTCATACCCTTCACAGAAACCCGAGCATCGTCACGGAACACAGTATGACCGGGTTCCAGTGTTGAAGATTGGCCGAGCAGCCTCCCCGTGTCTTGAGCTAGTAGTCTTATGAAGGCAGAGAAGATGTCGGCACCCCTACACGACACGTGGAAGTTCACGTTCAGCCGCTTCCGCCACAGGGGCGGTGCTATGGGGTGCTCTTGTCAACAAGATAATATCGACGAGCTCGCTTCAAGAGAGCATGCCAGAATCTAGATACGAATTGACTTCGACGATGAGTCTCCACGTTTTACCGACCTGACATTACAGTCCTAATGTGCGGGGTACTTGGCCACTTGAGCCCCCAGGCCAATTTGTTGGTGGCGGTGCTCATGTACGTCAAGCCTAACTTGCATTCCTGCTACGCTATGAATGGACGGACCATCTTAGGTCCCATCACCGGGTATGTAGTGATGTCGCCGACTCCTGTCTAACCAGGGTTGAAATATAGCGCTCTTCAGCGATGAGTTTGTTAATTTATAGAGCTTCACACTACAAAGGCCATGTGCTTCCATACTGCACAGATGACTGCATTGCAGAATACTGCTAATGCGTTGTTAACCAACGATCTAGGTATATACTCAACTGTTAACTTTTCGATCACATAGGTAAATGAGTATCCGCTCGAGGCAAGGGGTGAAAGGGGACTCTGGCTCTCCATAGCTCACATATCACTCCCAGTCTCCCAACTCGTATCAACCCCATTGCATCTCACTTCTCACCCGCCTTTCGCGTTTTCTATCTCTAACTCAAATCAAACTTTGCAGAACCCTTACTTCCTCTATCCGCCACAACTGTACATTAAATATGGCTCATTCAGCTAAGGGGGACTACATCGTTGTGGGTGGTGGCCTGACGGGTTGTCTTATAGCTTCTCGCCTCAGCCAGAGTCCTAAGAAACCAAAAGTAGTTTTGTTGGAGGCAGGGTCCGACCCCTCCGGCATCACTGCTGCTACTGGCTTCTTGACCGGCTTGTCGCTGCTGGGTGGTGAGTTTGACTATAAGTATCAGAGCGAACCCGTTGGAAATACAGCGAACCGTGTGCACCAATTCACCGTCGGCAAAGGCCTCGGTGGAGGGAGCCTCCTGAACTTTGGCGGTTGGCTACGGGCCGACTCTGCTGATTATGAGGAATGGGCCGAAATTGCTGGGGACCAACGCTGGAACTGGGAAGGCTTCAAACCCTGGTTTCGCAAAACCGAACACTTCTACACCTTGGACGCTGATGCTAGCGAACATGGCTTTGACGGTCCTATGTACGTCACTTCGGTTTCCGCCGCCGAGTCTGGGCAGCGTAAATACCCACTACGCGAACCCGTGAGGCAAGGCTGGAGCGAACTTGGAGTCAACCCTAATCTGGAGAAGCGGCAGGGTACCATCGCAGGCTTGACTGAGATGTGGGAAAACGCCCGCGATAGCATGAGACAGCCGTCAAACGTGGTTTATCCGCTTGATGACGTGGAGGTTCTCACTAATACCGTGGTGGACAAAGTCACCTTCACAGACTGTATCGCTGATGGAGTAGTACTACACGATGGTCGTAAGATCGCTGCCCAAAAGGAGGTTATTATCTGCGCCGGCGCTTATGGAACTCCGCAAGTGCTTATGCGTTCTGGTGTAGGCCCGTCTTCTATCCTTACAGAACATGGGATCCCAATTGTTCACGAAGCTCAGGGTGTCGGGAGCAACCTACACGACCACTTTGCTATATATCTTGCGTTCCGTGTCCGTAATCCATCCCTGGGATACGCGATGGGAAGCGAAGCCTGGCAGAATCCTGCTCTATTCAAAGGATTCCCCTGGGATTGGGTCGTTAGCGGGCCGCTTCCACCTGACATGGCCGGAAAGCATAATATTGAACCAAAACAGCAGCATCGCAACCTCTATGAGGTAATTACACTATATTTCCCACCCGGTATACCGGGAATCCCACTCGACGGTACCCATATTGTTACCTCAACGATGTTGCTACTTCCGACCTCCCGAGGAAGCGTGTCGATTCGATCTCGCAATGCAAATGATCCTCCTCGTATTGAACCGAATTACTTGGATACTTCGCTCGATCGCGACACACTGATTTACGCTACTCGCCAAACCCTGCAATATATGCTGGCAACAAGCTCGATGAGCTCCATCATTGAGAGCGAATCCCCACCGTCTGGGGAAGGCTTGGACGGCCTTGAACCACTCACGGCTAATTCTAGCGATGATACAATTGAAGAGAGACTAAGACGCACAGGAATGCAACATCATCACTCCGGAGGCACCGCGGCAATGGGGAAGGTAGTTGACGGCGAAGGCAAAGTGATGGGGGTCAAGAGATTGCGATGTGCTGATGCAAGTATAGTGCCGATCCCACTAGGCGGGCATCCCCAAGCCACCCTTTACCCAATGGCTGAGCAACTGGCTTCTATGATCATTGGGGATATGTGAGGACTTGGTTGAAATCTAGAGATATGTATTTAACGGAGTCTCTGTTGGAGTCATCTAGTCCGTTTTCAAGCCTGGGATAGAATACCTGTGGTTCTGTCGCCGAGACTGTGAGAGTGGTCTTCCTATTAACTAATCGTTCCATATTTCTTTTATTATGTTCCCGACGTAGATGGATTTAGTGAAGTAATTGTTTCTCACTGTAAGATTATCAGAAACCTTAAGTCTTCAGTACTGCTCCGGCCTTCCTTTCAGCTCAGAGATCGGGTCCGGATCCGTTAGGCCAATCAGATCCGCCCAATAACCATGAACACTACCGAAAAAGGCAACAATGGCAACATGTTCTCAAGACAAGATTCAGTTATTCCGTAGCGAGCTCGATATATACTCTTGCCGTCGACTTAGCGGGGGCTGCAGTAACTTACGCAGTTTCCACCTACACAATGATTCAGCAAGAGTGTAACTACTCTTCTATGTAACTTAGATGATAGATTGGTATACTTTCACGCTCATTTAAGTCGGCATTTTAAACCCATTGGAATTATCTATCATGATATGCGTTGCTCAGGCCCTCGACTGCCTGAAGTTGCACGATTTGTATTGAGGATGGCCCCCTACTTAAATTTAGCTCTGCGTTTTGGTATCTGCTCCCGAGCCGTTCGTTCGCGCGTCACGGGCAAGCACGTCGACATCGGTATCATGTGTTGAAGCGCCGTCACTGGTAACTTGTACTAGAGCGCGCAACGCTATCCTGGATCATCTAGTTAGCTCCAGTAGGGCCATGGAAGATGCAGGTTACGCTTCGAATAATTACTTAGTCATTGGGGGAAAATCGACAGATGGTCTTTATTCCTGGTATCGACTGAGCACTCTAAAACTCTCGTCGTTGCTGCTCAGAGTGACTAGCTGAGTACACTTCCAGACCTTAGGATCTCAAAGCCGTCACCTGCCATCAAATATGCCATCGTACAGCCCGCGAACCACGAAGGCCCTATTTAATTTCTATTCAGCCGGCCAAGTCTAGTAAACATGAAGAATAATGGCTGGTGTGCCAATTAGCCAAAAAGGGAAAGTGGAGGGATTTGGAGCCCAAGAACTCGCCTACATATTCCTTTGATCCTACTCTCGACACTCTCATTCCCAATAATAGGATCCAAAAATTCCTAGGCCTATCTTGACTGTACGTATACTCTTACCAGACTTGAGTATTTCAGTAGCCGGACGGCCAACGTAAACCATGGCGTTCATCCGACCCTATAAGGATTCCGACTTTGACGCCTGCGCGCATATTGTACGCTCATCCCTGCTCTCTCTTTCTCCAACCACCTGGCAAATACTTGCCTCCCATCAGATATGGGCGGATCAGCTCAACCTTGTGTCACCATCTCACCATTTCTTCACTCGTATTCATATAGCAGAATAGTAAAGGCACAGAGACAGACAAGATACTGACAGACAGTCCCAACGCAGTGCATCGCCACCCTCCCACCAACCCTCGCCGCCTCCCCCGCAGCCGCCAAGCTCTCGCCCTACCTCTGGACGCACCCCTACACGTTCCTGAGCCCGTCCACCTGCCACGTGCTCGACGACGGGACGGGTAGGGCCGTGGGATACTGCAGTGAGTCTCAATGTCTCTCTCGATCTCTATCACTCCCCCGTCGTCGATGTATCCTCGGGATCAAAGTACTGTAGATCGGCATTGCAAGTGACGGGCTGCGCTGCCCGCAAAAAAAAAAAAACCTACTGCCGAAGCCCAACTTCCACGCGCGTGGTAAAAATCACCCATGCTCCACCGAATAGAACAGGACGAAAAAAAAAAAAGCCCCGGGGATAACCGAGGGGGTCTGCGACCCTAGAAGCCCGATACTAACGCGAAGAGATAAAAACAGTCGGCTGTCCAGACGTCCACGCCTTCGCGGCCGACTACGACCGCTACGTGGCCGCGATCCTTACCCGCGCCGTCGAGGCCCCCGGCTTCAGCGCGCGGGAGCCCTGGGTTGTGCCCGCGGGAGAAGGAGAGGGAGACGGCGATGGGACGGCGACGGTGGTGGTGGTGAACCCCCTCGCCCTGGCGCAGAGTGCCTACCGCGTCGACTGGATGCTCCTCGAGGGCAAGGAGGCCGTGACGGCGCGGTGGCGCGCCACGATGCACATCGACCTGCTGGCCGACTGGCAGGGGCGCGGGGTAAGTCTTTTTTAATTTTTTTTTTATCAGAAGCAAACACCCCACCCACCTCCCATGCCGAATATGTAACACTCTCGGGGGCCTTAATCCCGGAGAAAGGACGACTGACCGACTAACTGACCAACTGGCTGGCTGACTGACTGACGGTTGCGATAGTGGGGTCGGCAGCTGATCGACCGCTTCGTGGCGAGCGTGCGGGCGAGCGGCCGGGACTACGGCGAGGGCGAGCACATCGGCGTGGCCGGCGAGAACGGCAAGGTCGTGGGCTTCTACGAGAGGCTCGGCTTCCGCGTGATTGAGGGCGGGGAGCGCGAGGGCAACATCTGGATGGTGAGGGATATCGAAAAAGGCGCTGACGCAAAAAAGCGAACTGAACTAAACTAAACTGAAAACGAACCCACTAACTATCTATCGAAAGCGCCTTTGCTGGAAAACATTTATTTATACGAGCGCCGCTGTTAGAGCGACGAATGGCCTAATGGCTACAGGTAGTGAACACAGCGACGGAATGGGGATTTTCGTGACCCCAGAGTGGGAGGTTATCTCTTTTTTTTTTTTTTTTTGGTATTTCTCAACAAATTTAACGTACAAAAGGTATACTACAACAAGATTTTGTGACGTCAACTTGGACCCTTTTTTAAGATATTCTTTGGCTTGATGCCTTGCCAAAGATAAGATCGACCCCAGAGACGAAATGACCCCCCATTGACTTCATTGAGCGCCGAGATTGAATATGTCCTTGCCGTACCAGAAGTGGCGTACCGAAAAACATAAAACACCCTCGCTCCATTTGTGATATTCATATTCCCCCACCCAACCCAGGGTATTGATTGCCTGCAGTATCAACTCCTAGGCCAGCCCGATTATTGATCGACAGAAAATGCGAAAGAAGTTTGGGGGGAAAGCATGCTAGCCTATGTACAGGGTAATGAAGTTTTCACCCTCTAGAAATGAATTCTCGCCAGTGTCGAGGACATGAGGAATATCGTATGATCACCTAGGCGACCTTGCCGGTTGACCAGCACGACAAGGGAAGAGTGAAAAGAGAAAAGGAACGGAGTTATTCGCCCTCGAAGGATGACATCAGATCATACCGCCCGGCAGGTCCGTGTTGCCCGGGAGATGTCTTCCTTGGGATGCCATCATCCTTGGTGGAAGAGGACCAGCATTGAGGGGCGGACCTCGCGGCTTGTTGAAACTCATGTTCATGCTTGGAATGTCCGTGATCGGTCGCTGGGGCCGTCTTAAGCGAGCGCTAGGCTCATCCTCACTGCCTTTTGTGGCAGTGATTCGGCGTTCCATGCCATTGAGAGACTCAGCTAGAGGAAGGGCTTGCGTTTTTCCTTTGGCATCCCAATCCATATTGTCACGTCCCTGACGGGCGAATGACTCGGGAACTGGTCGTCCATGGGTGCTATCCTGGCGACGCCTGGGGTTAATTGGAGGTAATGGTGGCGGCGCGGTTCGGCTGTTGCCGCGTGATCTGTTACCCTCTGCCTCGTCAGGCAAACCCACAGCGGGAACACGAGATGTCGACATGGTTAGAGCAGGCTCCGACATGTCCCGTGGCCTGGCCTTCCGCCTCATTGCTTCCTGAGAAGCGAAACCATATCCAGTCAAATTATCGTAACTATGGTTCTGAGCAACTGGGGGCCGGGGAGGGGACAAGGTGGCAGGAGTAGTGGGTGCTGAGTTGACTGAGGGTGAGACTCCTGGCGAGATGGGAGAAGGCTGGCCAGATTCATAACCTCGTGCCGCGTATAGTTTGCCGTTGGCGGCCGCATTGGATTGGTTCATTCTCAGCGAGACATTTGGATGGGGTTGCGGAGGCATAATATGAGATTGCCTAATATTAGTACCTGGTAGCCCAGGTGAACGCATCAGTGGGCGAGAAGTGGGACCACCAGGACCAAGATGTCCGTTTTCCCGGCTGATCGACCCGTCTTCATAGCGAGCTGGTCTGTTTGTTCGCATACCATAACTTGACTCAGACTCACGGTGTTGGCGATCATTACGGGATGACGCCTGAGGGCTATGGGGCGAGTCACTATTCCATGAATCCTCACTTGGCTTGCGTTGCTGGTAATAAACAGGGGGTGGTTTATGGTCTCGACTGGGTGTTCTTGACCTCGGATTTTCAGGAGACCTTGCAACTCTTTGGTGTGAGGACGGAATGTCCGGTGGCGGGCCCTGCGGCGCCGGGTGATGGCGGGACTCCGACTCGAGCTCTTTGAGCCGTTGGAGTTCCCGCCTCGCCTGTCGAAATTGTCGAAGGCCCGGATGCTGGTCGTCGCTGCCCCGGACCGATTCCCTACTCTCTCTCCCTTGTCCTGGCTCTCTATCCGAGTCAAACTGTGCGTTTTGCGACTCGCTTCCTGGGCTCGCTGTTCTGGATCCACCGGGGTTAATCCCAATCATCTTGAATGCTTTTGTCGAAGAATGGTCTCGGCCACGCTCAACTAGGGAGCTTCTGCTGCTTTTCGAGCGTAAGATCGCCCCAAGCCCGCTAGGTCGGGGTAGTGGTGTTAGATCAGCTGCATCATTGTGATCTCCTATTCTATGCGGAGACGAAGAGCGACTGTCGGTTTCGACATACGAGGTTAACTTCTCGCGTATTCGTCGAGCTCCATCAGCAAGTTGACTTGCAAATTCATCCTTCTTGTCGTCGCTCGCCAAAGGCATACCTAGCTTGCCTTCAGTGTGCTTACTGGAGTCAGAGATAATGGACTCGGCATCTGCAAGGGGTTCGTTAACATCTAGGTCCAAGTTCCAATCGCGGCCGTTGTCATCGCCTTCCCAGGGATTAGAGCTTGCGCCAAAATCCTGTAGAGTTTTCAAATCTGTAGTATCGGTAGGGAATCGATGATCGAGCCTGGCTGTAGATGGCACACTTTCGTATATCGATGACGCATTGCTATCGGCTCGTAAATGCTGCCGCACCATACCACTCAGACCAGAGCCAGCCGCTGCAGGCCCGAGAGTCGGTGAATCTATAGGAGAAGCTGCTTTAGAATCAATCGCAAGGGACGTTGACCCCTCGGTGGTGGGCGAGGGTTCACCCAATGGTTTTGTAAGGAGAGAAAGAGGCGTGGGCAAGGTCGAATCTCGGAATGCTGGATGTTCTTTGTCAGAAGGTCGTCGAATATGAATCTGTGGTGATGGCATGGGTTTAGGCGAGACCAAGGATGAAGTGTCACTTCCATCAGGGTCAGTCAGAAAAGACGTCATGGCCATCCCGTCTTTGGCAGATGATCGTGTCTCTGCTGATAAAGCAGCCGTGGACGGGTCAACTATTCCTTTTCTTGAAGGGGAGAGTGATTTGGACTGGTCTCTAGTTGTAGGTTGCTTGGGTTCATCACGGCTCCGCTGTGTCGGCGTCTCTCGTCCTCGTTGTAGCTGCAATTGTCTCTGCGCATATTTAGATTCATCATACGGTTGCGCGGGTTTCTGAAATACCCCAAGAGCAGTAGCTTTGCCCCTATCATTGGGATCGATAGACAAGATGGAGTTGTCCCCCGTCTCACTAATTGGGGGGCTTAGTGGTGGCGCACCACCAAAATTCGACTTGCTTTCCGCCGCACTGGGCACCTGAATGCCGATTTTTGGTGTGCTTGTTGGCGACGCACTTGCAGGAGGACTTAGCGACCGAAGGTTGGGGGCACTAGCTTTAGCCAAAAGCCTCCGCTCACCGTTTAACCGATCTGCAAAGCCAAGCACGGTCGATTGCTGGCTCAAGTCGGGAGTTCGTGTGCCAAATATGCGTTGTCGACTTGACGTATCCAGGCGTGATAAACCACCAGTTCCTGGCTCCTGAGAATCTTGGTTGAAAAAGCCAGTCTCGTAGAGACGCCTTGTCCTCGTCACACTTCTCTCAGGGCCAGAAGTATAGCTGCTTGGTGGTTGCCAGTCTTTTATGGACGACGCTGGTTGGGAGGTAATTGAGGTAGCAGCAGACGAGTGTCTCGCAATGGATGGAGTAGAAGATACTGTGGACGATGTTTCTCGCTTCCGATTATACCCGCTGAATGCCGGTGACTCCGCGCGAGATGGATCAAGATCTGATGAGGAATTCCTTTGGTCATCATGCGCATCTGGCTCATCAGGCTGATCTAGATATAGTTCCCGCTCCTTCTCGGCTCGTCTCCATTTTTGAAAGGCCGACTGCGCTACATCATCGTCGTATAGGGCCCGTCCACCCATACCGCCATCAACTGTCTTCGAGGAGGCGGCGCCGGCCGGTATTTTGTAAATCTTCTGACGTCCACCAAATAGGTTGTTACCCTCAGTGGGTTTGGCGCGACTCATTATGCTCCCAGGTTTGGATGAGTCTGCGTCGTCCGAATGGTAGGAATCCGTCCGGGCAAAAGGAGAGGCGGCTTTAACAGACTCAACCTCAGCAATATCTCCTAGGCCGCGGAATGAAGACAAATCCATTCTTGACTGGCGTTTGGGGTATAGAACGCTATCGTCACTTGCTTTGCCGATTTTGGTATTGGGATCATCTTGTTCTCGCAGCATCGAAAACCGTGCCGATAGTCCCGTCATGAGCAGACTGGTCCGGAAATCGTCAGTGGAAGGTAATACCGCAGCCAAATCAATTTCTTTCTTCTCGTTCTCTTGCGACTTCTTCCCTTTTCTGAAGCCACGAAAAGGCATCGAAGATTCCGAGTCTTGCGAAGGTCGGGGAGCGGCATCCTCCTCCTTGCCCCTCCTCTTTGTCCTGAACCGATTCATCGTGTACTTATTCTGCCCCGTCGAATAGTAATAGTAGTGAGGCGTAGAGAGAGAAATGAGAATTATTAAAAGCTGAGAACAAGACTCGCGAGAGCAGACTGGAGGTTACGATGCACAACTCGCCATGAAGTAACTATCGAGGACAGGTCGGGCGCTATGGAGTAGGTAGCCAACAACGCGTCAATGTAAATGTGTATGCAGTGACGGATTTCTTAGCAGTTGTCCTAATCAGGGGCGAAGACCCGTTCGAGGGGGTCAATACTTGTTTGGGTGACGGCACTATATGACTAGGAACGTCCCGTTAGTATAGGTAGAGAGCATTCGGGGGTAGCGCAGGCCACCAGGGCCGCAAAGGGCGATGGCGGGGATTTTGAGCATGGCAAGCCGGGATAAGAAAAGGAAGGTAAGATTGAGAAATTAGCAGCCAAGACCCAATCACGGCAACACAAACGGATCTGCCTTCATAGGCTGGTCGTTCCATCTGAACGTGCACCGGGGTAGTAACCGAGAATAAAACGACATGAGAGCATGCCTGGTACCAGGAAAGCGGTGCAGAGATTATGGGTAGGGTTTACCTGATGTTCATTCAAGCCGTGTATCGGGAGTGTTTCACACACAGAACGGAACCAGGCTTGCTCGCGCAGCAGAACCAAGCAAGAAATGTCTAGGCGGCGGGGATCATACAGTTGTCGAATCGCCTGGGCGAGGGCGGGTCTTCTTCTCCAATTACCGATGGGTTGGTCAAGTGGAACGCTCACACCAGAAACAGATTTGTTTCTTCCTCAGGCCGGATGGAATCTCGGATAGGCACCGTAATTGAGGATAGCGGTCATGAACAGGCAGATATGCAGGCACACAGACAAGCGCCGCCGTGGTTCAGTCGGTGTCGTACGAGGTATTGCCGGTCCCTGCACGGTAGGCTAGCCGCAGCGAGGTAGATGCGCTGGCCCGTTGCCGATGCCGTACGAGCTGGGCTCTGGGGTTCACCCCTGAGACGGGACTGGGAACTGAGAGAAGCGCCTCGTCGTCGGGGTCGAGATTGATGTCGCGGTCCACGCTGAAGTGTCGTGAGACAGACTCGGCAATTGGAGTCTGGTGGTTGCGATCTTGTCGGGTCTGGTCGAGCTTCGAGCCGCTCAAAGAAAAGTGAAGGAATGGCAGGCCAAGACTCGGTTTAGCCGTGGGTCCGTCGTCGGGATGCGTGGTTGTATTGCGCTGAGGCCGGAAAGGAATGACTTGGGTAGGGTCCTGGTCTAGGTGGGAATAAGAAAGAGAGGGCAACAGAGAGGGCGACGAAGATGCCGCGATACTAAAGGAGTGTGAGTGGAATACTCCGGGTAAAGAATGGCGCGTACGAGGAGGAGGAGGGTCTTGGGTGTCGACTCGCAAAAGGAGGAGGACGAGGATGGCGAGGAGCGAGAAAAGTGAGGAGCAATTGGTGAAGGATACTTGTAGGTACTATTGCACAATAGTTACCAATTAGGTAGTGTTCTACGGAGTACCCTGCGTACCAAGTACTTACCTGGGTAGGTCCTTACGGATCTAGTACGTTCTCAGGTACCCAGGTACCGTATAGCCCGTGCAGTCCTAGCTTGCTTCCTGGTTCCCTGTGGTACATTGACACGGAAATGAAGGTATTGATGGAGCCCTTGTAGCAGTCTCAAGTTAGGTACCCCGAGCGAAAGAATTGGGGGTTCTGGCGCTGCAACAACCACAGCATGCCACACCTGATCACACCGCGGGTACTTGGAGCGCCTAAGCGCCAGCTCTCCCACCCCAGGTACCTACTACCTACCCTAGTAGCGAGTAGCTAAAGCACCTACGGTACTCTGTAGCACGTGAATATTTACTCCTCAGGGCTCTAGTTAGGTACATAGGTACCTTGTAAATAGTGCATTCCCAGACTAGATTCGTCACAGCACGTAGGTATTCTGCTATCAAGAGGTACATGCTAACGACTTGAGCAGATCGTACTCACCAAGGCATTTAGAAATCTACAGAGTACCTATGCCGGCACCTGTTGTGAACGTTTGATCATTCCATGCTCCATGTACAGTCCCTTTTGCAGGGTGGCATTGCCCCCTGCACAGAGGTGTGTGCCCAGCAGGAAGAAAAAAGGGGCAGATCCCAGGATAAGTGTGAAGCTCAGTGAAGTGGCGCCGACGGACACTGTGTCCTCGTCCCCAGCACACCTGATTGAAAGGCGCTAACGCTGGATGATTAACTGCTGTCAACGAATGCGCCAAGCTGAAGCGTCAACTCGGGACAGTGTACCTCTGGTTTAAAATACTGTACAAATAGGTTGAGAGGTACCGTACCTTCTACAGTACCTACCAGGTAATTGAAGCAGTATTTCGACCAAGTCAAGACCACTGTGCTGATATTTCTAGTTAACCCCATGAGGACTATGAAGGCCACAGTTTGTTTACTGCTAATATCATTGTCACTTAAACTATTTTGTACGCAGAAGTCTCCCGCGCACACCCGTATTCCCCTTACCTAACTACATTCCTAGCGTATCGATGGTGGCTGATAGCACATGTAAGTTTGATGGGCGAAAGACAGATAGATGTCACGCCCATGTCCCGAAACTGTGGTTGGCTAGCTGCCCAAGACGATCTTCCGGCCAGTTCCGCCCCGGTCAGCAGATGCCAGCTAAGGTACGTACTCCAATGGAGATACTATGGCTGGAACTGTCAAGTTTTTACTTTGATTTCTTTTTATTTCCCCCCTTAACTTACCCCGCCGTTGTAGTAGAGTCTATTCCTTTAGACACAATTTGCCACTTTTGACAATTCCAATTTAGGTACGCAGATGGATGTTGACACCGAGCATCCAACCCGATGGTGAGGTACACGTAACTAGTGATCATGATCAATACCAGACCTCTCTGTGCTCCATCATGTCAATCAAGCCGGGTGAGATCAGCCCCGAGACAGGCCAATATGGTACTAACTCATCGTTGGCTATACTCGTTGGTTACTAGCTTATTAGGTAAGTTGTCACACAGCGTTAGCTCTTGTTTGTCGCTGTCGCAACATACCTACAATAGGTCCAATAACATGACAATAGTACCACTGACCATCGCCTTGCGACGTCATATGTCACGTCATGCTGAGAAGCCGGTCAACTCTTGGATGAATGCTACCTCCTGTACTCCGTAAATCCCCTTCACAATGTCCGTAGCTTTCCCCCCTTTTTTGGCTCGCCTCCCAGTCTCCAGCACATGCAGCTTACAGGCCCAGAGCTGCAGCCCACGAGAATGTCCGGACCAGAATAAGTCCAACCCCAGAGGCATCTCGTTGGCCGAGGGCGAAGGTGCCAAGCTCGTAGAAAAGCCAGTCACACTGCGATTGAGTCCAAGCTGGGACCGGTATGGTGCAGGGGCTTCAGCGACGACGCATCGGCGTCTCATAGTTTGGCCACACATGCTGTTCACAGTGCCCAGACGAATTACAGAGGACAACCCGCAAACTCCTCAGATAATACATACATTAGTACTAGACGGCCCCCCCTGCGTCCTGGAGGGGTGTGCGTGTACTTGGACACACGGGGCAATCCTAGCGAGCGGGGGGACTGCAGGTCCCATGATCCCGGATCAGTCTTCAAAGCCGCGGGCCAATCATGCTCCCGTTCCTGGCGCTTGACCAAGTTTGTTCCCCAGGCCACAGCTCGAAATGCGCATGGACTGCAGTACCCCTGACAGAAAATATGGACTGCTGTGGAGGCCTTCACAAGCTCACGCCGTCAGCTTTTGCTTTTGAGTGATCTTTTTTTTTCCCTCCTCCTCATGGCTTTCGCTCAGTCTTGGTCCTGCCTTAGCTATCTGTCTTAACTTCTCCTCTCTCTCCTTCTAGCGGTCTGCCGCCGTGGGCGTCTAAAATGCAGGTGGCTGCAAGCAGGCGTCGAGCATGACAGATATGTAAACAAAACGGTGAATACGCAGAAAAGCGACACAGGCGCCCAAGCGAGTCGAGGTGGGCCCCATCTCATTTCACCTTTTTCGTATATAGTAGATATGACCTGGTTCGCCTCGCAAACAGGCCCTCCCTACGTACCGTAGATACGTAAACTACCAAGTAAGCACTGTCATCTACACGCCAAGATGTCACCACCTCTCCTGCAGGATACGACAGAGCGAGGACTACCGGTAGATTATACTGTAACGCATCAGAAGCTTAAATGTCATGCAGCCACTCTACGTTTATGGGCTCCCAACTCTCCTCATCTTTCTTCATTCCAGCTATGCAAGTAAATGTGGCCTACGCACCACACTACAACCAACCCACCCTTCCCGAGCGACCGGTCCGCACCGAACCCAGATTGGACTTAGATCAGAGCACTACTTAGAGCTATCTACACCGCGGGTGGAGAGTCTAATGCTGATCCGTCGGGCTTATGAGATTCGAACCCGATTCGAATATGCAGAGAAAATTCCTTCGCACCAAGCGAACGGAGCCGCTGGAGCCATATCTGGAGCGCCATGCGACACCATAATAACGGATTGATAATATTAATAATACCGCTCGGGAACAGGGCTTCTAATTCGGGGCGTTCGGTAGGGCATATCCAGCTACCTTCACTAGGTTAGCCTCTACCTGCTCCGAATCCCCGAATACCCACCCCATCATCCTGCGGGATCGCTCAATTTCAGGAAGCTCGTTGATTATGTGTTTTATTAGCATAGCGAATGGGTATGTCCGCCCTCATTGTTGTCCGGACGATTTCTTCGTCGGTCCTCGAAAAAGTGATCGGCTTCATTTAACATTGTCTTGTTGCTCATATACGGAGTAATAGCACGGATACCTACTTCAAGTGTCCACTCACGGAACTCGATGAATCATATCTTGAAACATGTCCTACATCTCAGATGGATTTTACCAGGTGAAATGTTTGTTGTCGCATAGGACGCCGCAACATACTTAGTTGTAAATGGCCAAGTGCATGGTGTTGTTTACAAAGTGTGGGAACTACCTAACCTAGGTAGGATGTAATGATCTAAGCCGTGTCGTCACCCGTTCCCGTTTTTTGAGGCTCACAAGAATGTCACCGTAGCAAACCACTTCCCGGAACCAGCCGTGCATGCCGTGTTCCAATGCACTTCATCTACGTAGGCGGTTGGATGGATGGGGGAGCACTGTATGCAAATCGAGATCTCTACACTACCTACTTTTGATCATTCGCTGAGAGGAGAAATCTCTCCAATTTCCAAGCCCGAGCCTCGCACTCGGTCTGATCGGCAAACGTATTCGCCCGCTCATCTCACATGCCTGCGGGGACCCCTACTGCCCACGACGCGCGCAGCCAAACGGCTGGCCGGGAAGCCGAGGTGGTGGGTTAAGTATGTGCCTTGTGCAGTCGTTCCACGAGGAAGATTAACTGTAATACCCGGCAATATAACGGCATATGCGGACACACATAGAGCGGGGGAATTACGGCATCTGGTTGTACAAGCTACCTTGGTTAGTTATATTATGGGCGTTTCGTTTGATAGGAAATGCCGTTTACATACCTCCTCGTAACGATAGCGACTTGAGATTATCGCATCTTTTACGATACTCAGTGATTTGAGCATGAGGTCAGACCGGGATACGCATTCGCCCAATTATTTAGCAGCTACGGGAAGTGGCGCGTCCGTTTTTCACAAATGTCACCTTGGATAGGTTGTTGTTGTCCCGAGAGACGAAAACAACGCAAGTCGCGTGCCTTGAAATGGTACTCATACCTCTCATGTGCCTAACTACCGGCGTACCTAAGGGACTATCCAAGGTCCTATGTACATGTAGAGTTGCGCCTCCCGGCGTGGCCCGCCGCGGTTTGCCGGGATGCCCCACCCCCCATATTCCAGCGTGGGGTGCAGTAGGTGCTCACCTGTGGGTTACTGGTACTGGTTCATATATACCTCCTACCAAGCACCTACTTAGAACCCTACGTAGAACTTACAAATATAAAAATAACAGAAGCCTCTCGGTCTGCAGATGAACGATCGGCATGATGAAGTGTGATCCTGATGTATCTCCCTGCATATCCGCACTGCAATCCAGCAATGGCATCTCGAAATAATAAATAACCCAACAAATCGCCTCTGAAGTCGTCTGTCGCACGGAGACAGGACCGGGCGCAAGCTCGAAGCCAGATGGTTCTGCGATAATTCTTGCCGCCTACCTACGTCAATCAGATCAAGCTACCACTCCGAGCTGGGCTCGGCGGGACTGGCCATTGGGTATCGGAGGCTCTCGCGGCACCTCTATTGCCATCCGCGGTTTCTCACGGTACCGGTACGCATACGACCGGTGTTGCTGATCGGACGGGGTTGTGCCTATCGTCCATGTCTTGCCGCATTGGAATTAGTCCAGCTTTTGCAGCATTGGTAGCAGCAGTCCGCCGCGGAAATGAAGACGACGATGCCTAGACCCGAAAGCCCATGTTGCCATACTCCCGCACGCAGTTGCGACGTCGGGCTAGCTGGGCTGAGCGCTGAGACATCTGACTGATAACATGGCTCATTAGACATTTCGTCGACTAACAGAAAAGGCCGGCACCGCCAGTAAGATCACAGAGAAACAGGTCGACAAGGGAAGCAATCAGTGTGGGATCTAGCAGCCCAGCGTCAAGCCTTTGCCAAGTCGGCCGGACACCGCCCCCAAGATCCTGTCCTGCAGCTGTGATTCGTGTGACTCGCGAACTGGCGTCGTGACAGGGCGTCACCCACACCGAGGGTGGCGGCTGCGGGGTAGCCTCTCGCTGCATTTTCTTTCGCCTTTCCCTCTGGTGGTGCGAGGCGTCCCAGCCAGATCTGGACCCCTGCGGCGCTGCTCGGCGCCTCGCTAGGCTCCCTCTTGTTGCGCGCTTTGACGTACCGTATAACGTCCCTAGGTGCATACAAGCCGCTCCTGACGTAGGTAGTCAATATGATGTACTTCGTACGTACGTACAGCCTACCCTACCCGGCACCCACGCTGGGGGGGAGTGGGAATCAATCCCGGCCAACCATTCCACTCCCATCTTTCCTACGGGAAGCTGGTAAGGGTGCTTGCTGATTCTCGGCGAGGGCCATAAGATGTGTGTGGGGTGGTTACATACTGGGACAATAGGCACGCACATCCAGGAGCCCACTGAGGCATATATAAAGCGAGAAGAAACCGCCGGAGCCTTCCCAGGAACGTTTGCTTCTTCCCTCCTCCTTAGACCTATCTACAGCATCGCGCTCAATCCAGAGAGAATAAAAGAAGTCGAGCTATACACTACAGTTACCACTGCTATACTATCCAAGCATACAAACATCCCGAGGGACTCTATCCATACGCCCACGACAGCTATCGTCGACTATGTATCCTTCTCACTGTTGCCAGTGCGGCGGTGTGTTCGTCATCAACTCGGACTGCACTTGGTGCAAGCACAAGGAGTGTGCCAAGTGCGCCTAAACAAGGACTCACCGGCGATCTTAAGAGACGGGGGATGACGTTGGTAGGTATTTGACCAAGATCAGCCTTTTGTATGCAGCTCGCTAATATGTGTCCAGTTCCTTTACGAAATAATTAATTTATGTACACGATACCAAGCTGCGGAGGGGATACCATGGGGAAATTGAGACGGCGCGGGCATGCGCATCATTGATTAGGCCTGACCGGCGGCTCCCTCACAGAACCAACCTTGTCGAGCGGGATCAATAAGCGGGATTTCACCACGCGAAACGCAAGCGGTCTATCTGGCCTAGCAAGCAGCACCCCCTCACTACGCCACGGCATTGGTTATGGGACGTCGGTCATGAAAAAGTGTGTTATTGGGCAACGGTGTTACGATGTACGAGGACAGGTTTATCCGCGATCGACAGCACATTTAGATACCCATTCAAATTTAAGCTTATAAATTACCTTTTTCCCCTCTACTACGCTCGAGTGACAATCTTCTCGAAGGCCAGATAACAATAGGTATGAAAGGTGACAATCTTCCCCCCCTCAAGTGAACGACCGGATTCGACGCCTCGCATGGCGAGTGGTGGTAAGTCGCCAAGACAATTTTTTTATTCCCTCGGCATTCGAGAATAACCTGTCCGGTGGTCCCGTGAGCAAGAGTCCGCTCAGCCACTTGGGGGGTCGGTCCGCCATGCAGGTCGAATTGTCGGTCGTCCCATACATTCCGCTCGATGGTCCGTTCAACGTGCCACGCCTCCCGATTGAGCCATTCTGGCCGTCGTATGTTTCATATTTCCCCACGCGCCGGATGTGCGCGTTTACTTGGCGGGCGTGCGGTAGGGTGACCTTTTCATCTATCGAGGGCCGTTGGAGGGTGGGATTGACACGATGGATACGGGAGTCCCGGATGCCGTCTCGATACGATTTGCCGCCACGTTTGCTCGCAACCTACCTAGTCTCTTATCGATGCTCGTTCGTGCGTGCGACTCAGGACGAGAACTCCTATTATCCGCTCACCGAAGTGGGCTCCGTGTGTCTGCGTGAAGATTAGACATCATGTTGTCGGGACAGTCTTCTTCTACCGGCTTCATTATCCGGCATTCAAAAATATGAGTAATGCACTCCCTCTAGGTCTATTTTAGAAAATACTCTCATCTTCCTAGTGGAAGCATTATGACATCAAGATGCCGCTCTCCCTATGTGCGTTACAGGATATCAACCAGGAAGCCAGACCCGGGCAAGGGATAGGTAGGGCACGAAGAACGCCAAGACTTTGAGCTCTCCTGGGATAAGCCAGGGGATGCATTCTCTCGGCCGGCTCTTCCCGTGTTTTGGGTGTAGTCGTTGTCTTGCCTAGTGACAGTCTGGCATGTGCACGTGCGACTGACTCCCGGAATGTACAATCCTAGTAGGTATTATTTGCATTAACTAGGTGCGTGGTCATGTCGCCAGTATGAACTTACCCGGTATCAGAGGGGAAATCAGTGAAATATAACAAAAGCCTGCCAAGTCCAGTCCCTCCTATCTGATCGTGAGTGAATACAATCGGTGGTGCTAAATAACGAAATGGTAGACCCAAGTAGAATGGGTGACGGAAGGATAAGGGGACATATAAGCGAGACTATTGTTGTTATCCACAACACCTGTTGACATTTATAGCGATGAGATGAACCTAAGCGCAAACTTATGGCGTAGCTAGACATTATATAATCGTATAGATGGCCAGAGACGTCAAAGTTACCTTGATGACGAGGGTTAGTTTAGGTATTCAATGCTTGTGTTTTGTGCTTACAGTACGTAGTCACCAGGACATTTACGTGATATGTCATATGAGTTGGAGATGTCTACCTTACTTGGCGACATGCCGCACCGGAACATGGATTATCCACAATCTGACGTCTAGGGAGGGAGCACAACATTACTTGACCTATATCGCATGAAGGCCTATGTTCGAGTATAACCATGAGACGGGTAACCAATCAGAATTGCAAGCTCACGTAGTCCACCCGGTCAACTCCGCCCTCTACTGCTTTTACCCACCTCCGCATCATTGTCCAGTCACATGTCCAATATGCAACTACATAGTAAACCTCGCGCTTTGTTATATAATTCTTCTGTGGGGACCCGTGGCTTTGGTTCTCTAAGCTGTCAGAGAAATCCACATCGCCGTTGCTCACACGCTGTATCGCCTCAGTCCAGCCTCAGAAATGGGGCCTCATCATCGACCTACGTCTTGTCACTTAGCTCTAGTGGGAGCACCAAGTGGGACTTCGTGGGACGCTCCTTGACTCTAGCGTGATGCTTGTCACCCAACAGCACGGATCCCTTGCCGCGACTTGTCCAAGGCAGACATGTGTTACCTTACTTCCCTGAGCCAGACCGCTACTGCGATAGCCTATGGACTCGGCATTCGGCCCAACTCACACAACATCTTTAGCCGTAGAGGCGCAATGTGGAAAGCTGGGTACGGATGTTGTTTGACCTAAGGTAGGTAAGGGACCCCATAGGGGACTCAGAACAGGAATAATCTGGCCCCAAAGATGTTTGCTTGAACGTCTAACTAACCCAAATGCCATTGGCTCTCTAGCCACATGTTAGAGGGGTATAGGAGTGCCCCAGATACAGTCTGCCTCGTGATGGGTCCGTGTAACGGGAATCGAACAAGAAGTTCACCTCCCTTTGCCTCTGAAGGGATCGCTTTCTTTGACTTTTGCGCTTAAAAGGCCGCCCCTCGCGCATCTCAACAAAGACAGCCGCTTAGGGCATTCATTGACGATACAGACTGGTGCTCTCATCTGTACAACGGCCTTATCTTCTTTTCAATCTACGTCTAGGAAAAATGATAGTGAAGAGTGAGCCCCAGGACGGCGAGGATTCGAAATGCGGACTTGATCACTCGATGAGTACATTGAGGGTGGTGGATGATCACCCAGTTGTCACTATTCACCCTCTTGAAAGCAAGGACGGGGTCTTAGTAACAGTCCGGCCGCCTGTGGAGCCATCGGGCTCCGTCGTAGACCACGTTCCTTGTGACATCGTCCTGGTCACCGATGTATCAGGCAGCATGGACGATCCTGCTCCGGCTCCGGCGAGCAATGAACAGGGCGAAGCTATTAAAGAGGATTTTGGCTTGTCGAGTAAGTCAGATCGGACTTCGTTCCTCTCCGTTCCCAACGAATATTAGCTTTACACCTCTTCTTATCTATTCGCTTCTACCCTACCCAATATCACCGAAATGCTACGGACCCTCCCTTCAAGGACAAACCGCTGATTCTCGATAATACAGTCTTGGATCTCGCCAAGCATGCCGCTCGGACGATCGTTTCTACACTGAATGTGGGAGATAGACTCGCCATTGTAACCTTTAGCCGCACAGCTGAGGTACAGGCCCCTTAAAACCCCGAGTAACCTTTAGAGCTAGGCTCACCACATTCTATACATAGGTGGTGCAAGGGCTTGTCGAAATGAGTGAGGACCGCAAACGAGAAGTGAACAGTAAGATCGACGGCTTGGAAGCAGACTCACTAACAGACCTGTGGGCTGGGATCCGGGAGGGGCTTAAGCTCTTTGGGACTGGCGATAATGGCGGCCGAGTGCAATCGCTGATGGTGCTCACTGACGGAGCACCGAATTGCCAGTGAGTTGACGTACAGTAGCCCGTTCGCGAGGCTCAATGCTGACCCGACGCCAGTCCTGGTAAGGGCTATATGACCAAGATTCGAGAGTTGGAGACGCCGCCGCCCACCATCCACACGTTCGGTTTCGGATATACCATACGATCGGGCTTGCTCATGTCCATTTCGGAAGCCACGGGTGGGAATTTTGCCTTCATTCCCGACCCCGGCATGATTGTAGGCATCCATGTTCTTTCTGATTGCTTGGCCTGTGTGCTTTCATGCTTACTGACTGACTGTTGCAGGGAACCGTATTCGTCCACGCCGTCGCGCATCTCCAGACCACGTACGCGACGCGATGCACGCTAGACATATCGGCCCCCGAGGGCGTGCTTCTGAAGCCGATGGGTGGGGAGTCTATTGATGACCCATGTCCCGTGGGCAGCAAGGAATTACGGATCCCACTTGGCAACTTGCAGTATGGACAGTCTCGAGACATTTACTTGGAGAGCGTTGGTGAAGACGTGCAACGAACTCCTTTCAGATTTGCGGAAGAGGGCACAACTATGAGCGGACGACTTACATATTTGCCGTCGCAGTCTGTAGAGCACCACACCTTGGTCGCGCAGAATTTGCTGGAGACATCACCTCTTCAAGGGTCGGAAATCGCGTATCACCAGAGCCGTTCGATCATTAGCGAGTTTCTTTCGGGCTGTTTCTGGCTATCCGAAGAGCTCGAGTATAAAGATAAAGCCGTACCCAGACACGGGCTCCTAATGCCTAAACCCAACCTTGACTCAGTTATCGGACGGATCCCGGCTAAAGACTACAAAGACGAGCGCAACAGGTCGCTCATGGAGGACCTGGGCGGCCAGATCCGCGAGGCCATATCCGAACCGTCTTACTGGCAAAGATGGGGTCGCCATTACTTCCTCAGCCTGCGCAACGCCCACCTCAAACAACTGTGTGTTTTCCCCACAGTCGCTCACCCACCCAGAGTTGGAGAATTCAAGCACTGACCAAGCCGAACCCCGTAGCTGCAATTCGTTCAAAGACCCCGGCCCCCTCATGTACAACGACAACGGTTTCTTCCGGCAGTGCCGCGACGCCCTCGACCGCGCCTTCGACGAGATCCCGCCCCCCAAGCCCTCGCTCGAGAGGAGGGGCGGTGGCGGCGACGGCGGCCTGGCACCGCCCTCGCAGATCTATTCCATGTCGTCCTACAACTCGCGGTGCGTGCCGTGCTTCGCGGCCGAGAGCCGCGTCCTGCTGGCCTCGCGCGACGAGGTGCCGATCCACGCGCTGCGGCGGGGTACGGCGGTCCAGACGCCGCGCGGGGCCCGGCGCGTGCTGGCCCTCCTGAAGACGTCGGTGCGGGACTGCTCGATGCGCCGCATCGGCGGGGCTCTCGTCACGCCCTGGCACCCCGCCAGGACGGAGGACGAGGACGAGGACGAGGACGGCGGCGGCCGGGCGTCGTCTCCCTGGGCCTTCCCCGAGCACCTGGCGCCGGGGAGCGGGGAAAGCTACTCGGGGACCGTCTGCTCGGTGCTGCTCGAGGCGGACGCGGACCCGCGCGCGCACGCGATACGCGTCGGCGGGGGCGGGGGCGGGGGCGGCTTCTGGGGCGTCACGCTCGGCCACGGCATCCTCGGCGGCGACGGCGAATGCGAAGGCGATGTCCGGGCGCACCCGTTCTACGGCAACCACGGCGCCGTCTCGGAGGCGCTGGCGGCCACGGGAGACGGTGAGGAGGGCGTCTACTGGTGCGGCGGGGTGACGAGGGACGCCGGGGGGAGGGCGTGCGGGTTCGAGCGCCCGAGTGCCGCCGTCGCCGCCGCCGCCAAACCGGGCGTGTATCCCCACGGGCTCTATGGCATTACCCAGGGCACATTGCCCCAGCTTAACTGGACAGCCTATTAGTAAGTAGCTGCCCGATCGCCCTCTATGTATGTAGCATGCTAGCTTCTGCCGTAGATGGACAATCAGGCCGCCTCATCTGCCTCATGCTGGATATTCTTGTGATATCTCGTGCTTTGCGTATAGACTGAGAACTGCCGGGCACAGTGGTTTGTTCGTATCACTGGAGTATGTTAGGGATTTTGTTGTCTCTTATCGACGGCGTGTGTCGAGATTTGAATATGAATCTAGCTCAAATGAAGGAAAAGATAAAAAATCAAGTGGATAACCAGAGGTGTTTTCTTAACAACGAACCAAAGGAAGCAGATACTGCTTTCTTACTCCCCTTACGTACTTGAGGTACCTCAAACATCACGGAGGTGTTAGTTAGGTGTTGTCTGTTGTGGCTCGTGATGTCTTGGCGGAGTTTAGCGATGAAACCCCTTAGTGGCTGAAGCTCCCTAAAGCACCCCACTGACAGGTATGGAGCGACAGGGGGCTGCTGTTCCCCGGATACGTAGCAGCAGATGCCTCGCTGTCCAATTGACAATTGACCGACCAAACCTGGATAATCGGCGTCTCGTCTGTTGAAATGTCCTTTTCAGCAACGACACATCCCACACTGTCCTCCCATTGATTTCTCCCCCAAAATGCGGCAATCTCAGGCCTTGGTGCTTTTGGGCATCATCGCCCAGAATGGGATTGCCCAAGCTTCCTTACCCAGAGGCGTCGGCCCTGAATGTAAGTCCCCTGGAATAAGTCACCTCGTTGCATCCGTGCCGTGGCTGTCTGCCATGCGCGACGCGCCGCCAGACCTCGCCCTCTCCATCTGCATATCCGCCTGCGAGCAGCTCGTCTGGTATAGAGACGATATGCATTTACATCATTTATGTGCCATGTGCTAACCAATCGACCCCGGCCCTCTACAGTCGTCAAGTTCTACAACATCAAGGATACCTTCGCCTGCATAGCCCATCCCTCCATCGTCCTCCCAGCCTCGCGAGTCAATGATAACACCTGCGACTGTCCCGATGGCTCGGATGAACCCGGCACCGCAGCTTGCGCGCTCCTCGATAGCTCATCGCCGGTACAGCCCCTGCCCGCCTCTCTCTCGGGTACCACCAACACAACAAATGCCTTACCCGGTTTTTGGTGTGAAAACAAGGGCCACGTTGGTGCCTACGTACCATTCAACTTCGTCAATGACGGTGTTTGCGACTATGACCTGTGCTGTGATGGTACCGAGGAATATAGAAACGTGGGCGGCGTGAAGTGCCCCAACAAATGCGTCGAGATCGGCAAGGAATGGCGGCGCGTCGAGAAGGAGCGCAAGGACAATTTTGACCGCGCATTCAAGAAGCGCCGCACCATGGTTAAGGAGTCTAAGGAGCTCCGCCGACAGGTGGAGGCCCGCGTCTCGAAACTGGAAGGTGAAATCATAGACCTGGAGCGCAAGGAGGCTGAGCTAAGGACGAAGTACGAGGAGGTCGAGAGGTCTGAACGTGGCAAGGTCGTGAAGAACCAGGGAACTGGCAAACTCGGCGTGCTAGCAGGGCTAGCTAAGGCCAGGGTTCTAGAGCTACGTGAGGCCTTGGCGGATGTCGTGGGTGAACGCCGACAGCTCCAAGACAAAGTCGCTGAGCTTGAAGGCATCTTGTCCGCCTTCAAAGAGGAGTACAATCCCAACTTCAACGACGAGGGTGTCAAGAAGGCCGTGAGGGGTTGGGAAGACTATGCCGCTAAGAAGGGCGAGGAACTTAAAGAGGCGCTCAGCGAATCCAACCTCGACGAAATCATGAAGGAGGATGGCGAGAGCTCTGGTATCAACTGGAACGAGTTTCAAGAGGAGGACACGACTGACACAGACATACGTATGTGCCTCTCTAGCTTCCCTCCAAGGATGGCATTCTCCGCAGTCGGTTTTCAACTAACATCGAAACAGTCTACAGCTTGGAGGCTTATCTTCCGGGACCGCTTCGGAATTTCCTCCATGGGAAAATCAACAGCCTTCGGGTTTGGATGATTGAGAATGGCATGCTGGCCGATACCGTGTCGAAAGAAGGCGAGTCACAACTTGTCAAGGCCGCTCGGGAGTCTATGGAGGCCGCAGGCAGGGACGTACAATCAAAGCGGACAACATTGGACCAGGAAAAGAGGGACCTGGAGAAGGACTATGGCGCAGATGACATTTTCCGAATCCTGAACAACAAGTGCATCTCGGTTGAGGCCGGCGAGTACGAGTACGAGCTGTGCTGGATGGGCCAGACGACGCAAAAGAGCAAGAAGGGGGGCTCGCGCACCAACATGGGCAACTACCAGTCGATCAGCTTCAAGGAAGCGGACGAGGAGGAGCGCCACGACGGCAAAGGCCTCGGCCGCGGAAAGCGCATGGTGCTGGAGTACACCAACGGGCAGCACTGCTGGAACGGCCCCAGCCGACGCACGGATGTGTGGCTCGCGTGCGCCGAGACCGAGGAGCTGTGGCGCGTCAGCGAGCAGGAGAAGTGCGTGTACAGGATGGAAGTCGGCACGCCCGCGGCTTGCGAGGCCCCCGCCGAGCCGGGTCATGCGAAGGATGAGCTGTGATGACCTGATGAGGCTTGTGGATTTCTGGACAGCTTGAATCGGGGATTCGAATTGTCGGGTTGGCGATGTAAGCGTTATATATACACACGTCTGAATGTGCTTTTTGAGAGTGTACACAGGCATGACACTGGCGCAGATATAAAAAAAATAGAAGAGAACGGGTGAATTACATCCATTTCATATGCCCACCAATGTCGTAAAATCGTAACGTATCATACAAGGCTTTAGTACAAGAGGCTTCCATTAATATCTAAATCACCGCCCCGACTGTGAGGTCCTCACCGCGCCGCAGCCGCGAGCTTCCTCTGCCTATTCCGTTCGTTTTGTTCGGCTAGCACCTTAGCCGTGAGGGTTGCCGTCATGGGATTGTTGATGCGGCTCGAGATATCGTCACCGTCCCTCTTCTTCTTCTGCTTCTTCTCCCTCTGCGCGGCGCTGTCGCCGTCCGTCGCCCTCTCGCGGGTCCTGGCGCTGTCATCCTCGCCTCCCTCGGCCGCCGCCGCCGCCTTGCGCTTCTTCTTCTTGCCGGCGCCGGCGCTCTTGTCCTTCTTCAGGTTGTGCGCCAGACCCAGGGCCCGCAGCGCCTCCATACGCGCGGCGCACCGCGCTGCGTCGGCCTCGTCGGTTGGCAGGATGGGCACAATGTCGCGCACCGCGTAGGCCTCGCTGCATTCGGGGCAGTGGCTTGTGCGCCCGCCGGCTCCGGTATCGGCGCCGTTCTGGTCCTCGGCGGCGAGGAGCTCCTTGACGACGGCTTCGGCGAACACGTGGCCGCACGGCACGACGTAGGCGGCGCGCACGGCGGCGCCCAGCTCCTTCTGGCTCAGCGGGCAGATGCGGACCTCCTCCTCATTCCCACCACCACCGCCGGCGGCGGTAGCCTTGTTGTCGCTGCGCGTCTTGAAGCGGAGCTTGACGACGTCGCGGAGGGAGCGGATGCCCGTGCGCGCGAACTCGGCGGCCTCCTGCGACTGCGACCCCTCGCGGTCGGCGTCGGCGTCGGCAGTGGCGTCATCGGGGGCAGAGGGCATCAGGCAGCGCAGGACCGTCTCGTAGTCGTAGAGGCGCCCCCGGCCGTCCGAGACGGTGTTACGCGGGTCCAGCGGCGCCGCAGAGATGGGGCAGGTCGACCAGGCGTGGGCCTGCGACTCGAGGGCTGTCGCCTTGAGCTCGGACGAGGTCGGCAGGCGCGCGGCCTCCTTGACGAGCTCGCGCCGCTTCGGGATCGAGCCGCCGTCGTTGCCCATGGGTACCTAAGTGGTTTTTTTGGTTTTGATCGCCCGGGGGGGGGGGGGGGGGGGGTTGTTTTTTTTTGTTTTTGGGGGGTGGTTTATATTGGGGGGGGTTGGAATTCTTTTATGATTGTTTTTGGGCGGTGGGTTTTTTGTGTTGGGGTACGTATGGA